>WAAB01009052.1:1461-17211 GCA_013389865.1 Piaya cayana | reverse complement strand
CCCAAGTGCAGGACCCGGCATTTGGCCTTGTTAAAGCTCATCCCATTGGTCTCAGCCCATGGATCCAGCCTGTTCAGATCCCCTTGGAGCCTCCCAACCCTCCAGCAGATCCGCAATTTCACCTAGCTTAATGTCATCCACAAACTTACTTAGGGTGCATTTGATCCCCTCATCCAGGTCATTGATTGAACAGGGCTGGACCCAGCACTGAGCCCTGGGGACATCACTTGGAACTGGCCTCCAGCTGGAGTTAACTCCATTTCCCACCCCTCCCTGGGCCCAACCATCCAACCAGTTTTCCACTCAGAAGAGTGAGTGCCTTTCCAGGCTGAAGGCCTGGAGTTGTGTTGATGATTAGACCAGATGAGCTTAGACTTCTTTTCCAACCTTGGCAATTCTATGATTCTATTTTGACAGTGAAGTTCTGAAGTCCTGCAAGGGTCCTCATTACAGACCGTCCAAAACTACCAAGCCTGTAGCCTTGCTTTCCTGTCTGTGGAATGTCTTTGTTCACGTCTGACAGTTCATCTCTAACTCTGATTGTTAATAGTTTACNTGGAAAGGGGTTTGGCCAGTAATAGTTTAACTGATCCTGGCTGAGCTGAGTTCAGGTCTGAGCAATTTTTCAGGGGCTTTGTACATGATGAACACTTCACTAAATGTGCTACCAATGCCTTTGATCAATGTTCTCTTGTAAAACTAATTATTCAAACCAAACCAGCCTACTGATGAAGTGCTCTGCTTGCTTTTGAACTGCTGGACTGGTGGAGAGCGTGTATGTTCTAGTTGTAAACAATAATGCTACTTTCTGCTCCTGGTTGTTGCTTTTCCTGAGTGATCTGCTGTAACGTGGGGCTTTGCTGTCAGCTTACCCATCTGTATTACTCACTTGTGTGGTGTCCATGAAAGAGCATCGAGAGATACAGACACTGCTGAAGAATTTCCTGTGGTGGAAGAGTAAACTGTTCCTACAAGCAAGATACAAAAGAGCAGAGCTAGGCTGAGGATGATTTCAGTGTGGTTGCAGGTGACAGTAATGCATGCGTAGATACCTTCAGGGAAGAAGGGTTTGAAGGAAGGATTTAAAGGAAAAGTTAGAAACCATCTCAAGCTTTAAGATGCGGGAAATTGTCACTAGGATAGGAGAGAAGAAATGGTGAGGACAAGAACAGGAGGAGATTGTGAAAGGGAAGTTACAGTAAGAAGATCAGTAGGTAGGACTGGAGCCACAGGTCTCTTGAGGCTGGAGGGTAACTGTGTCCTTTATTTTTCTTTCTCAGCTGTTCAACAGAAGCTGGTGGGGTTTTTTTTTCAAACCTTGTATTTTTATACAGAGATTGTATACTACTTGTTTAAGTTCTTTCAGAAATTTTTTGTCGCACTTCAGTCTTACCAAGTTGTGTCATGGAACCAGATGAGGCAGAATAATTCAGAACATGTTAAAACTTCTTTTTGAGCCTGTGTGCACCCAGGAGCTACCAATAACACTGTCCTCAGTGATGCTGAGGTTCTGTGATGGGCTTCATTTCCATTTCCATTTTTCTTGTGAACTGTTCTCTCTGTTTATTGAAAAAAAAAGAAATGCCAGAAAAGAGAGTGTCCATAAAGGAAATCTTCCTACGATCTTTCAAGTTTTGCATGACATGCTATTTTTTCGTTCCTTCCTGGTCATGTGGAAAGAGCTGTTCCTCCTTAAGGCTTCCTTATTTTGTTGCGCGTAAGGATTATCTTCTTCTAGTCACTTCCTACTCAGATCATTTTGGCCATTGCGTATTCCCTCAGATTATGGTCTGCTGTAAGTGGTGCTTGCATTGATTTCACTGAAGTCAGAAATCCAAATGTTGAAGATGTACCTCAAGGGCTGAGCAGCAGATGCTCGCAAGGGACATTTCTACTCATTTTATCCTTGTTTCAACAGAGGTTTTTTGTTGTTGGTGGTGGTTTTTTTAAATAGCAATGATTATGATTATTTTACATTTGAATTGTGATAAAACCCTGTAATTACACACGTAACATGTAAACATAGCAGAACTGCAGAATCACAGACTGGTTTGGTTAGAAGGGACTTCAAAGCCCACCCAGTTCCAATGTCCTGTCACCAGCAGGGACACCTCCCACTGGATCAGGGGCTCCAAGCCCCATCCAACCTGGCCTTGAACCCCTCCAGGGATGGGGCAACCACCACTGCTCTGGGCAACCTGGGCCAGGGCCTCCCCATCCTCACAGCAAAACATTTCTTCCCAAGATTTCATCTCAATCTCCCCCTTAAAAAGCCCCTCCCCAGTTTTCTCGNCCTGGTCATGTGGAAAGAGCTGTTCCTCCTTAAGGCTTCCTTATTTTGTTGCGCGTAAGGATTATCTTCTTCTAGTCACTTCCTACTCAGATCATTTTGGCCATTGCGTATTCCCTCAGATTATGATCTGCTGTAAGTGGTGCTTGCATTGATTTCACTGAAGTCAGAAATCCAAATGTTGAAGATGTACCTCAAGGGCTGAGCAGCAGATGCTCGCAAGGGACATTTCTACTCATTTTATCCTTGTTTCAACAGAGGTTTTTTGTTGTTGGTGGTGGTTTTTTTAAATAGCAATGATTATGATTATTTTACATTTGAATTGTGATAAAACCCTGTAATTACACACGTAACATGTAAACATAGCAGAACTGCAGAATCACAGACTGGTTTGGTTAGAAGGGACTTCAAAGCCCACCCAGTTCCAATGTCCTGTCACCAGCAGGGACACCTCCCACTGGATCAGGGGCTCCAAGCCCCATCCAACCTGGCCTTGAACCCCTCCAGGGATGGGGCAACCACCACTGCTCTGGGCAACCTGGGCCAGGGCCTCCCCATCCTCACAGCAAAACATTTCTTCCCAAGATTTCATCTCAATCTCCCCCTTAAAAAGCCCCTCCCCAGTTTTCTCGTTGGCTCACTTTAAGCACTGGAAGCTGCTCTAAGGTCTCCCTGGAGCTTTCTGTTCTCCAGGCTGAACAAGCACATCCCTCTCAGCCTGTCAGATTTCCAAGAGGTTTCCAATTTTACAGTAGCATATAATTAATCGAGGTCCTTCAGCCTATCACACACCAATATAATTTCTTCTGTTGTCCACTGACCTCTGTGTATTCCTTTTGCCATGCAAGATTCTCATTGTAAAATGTACCCAAACACTGGCTGCCCTGATAAAATTATTTAGTGTTTGGACGTTGCTACGTCCATACAAGCACAAGGAGCCACGAATGAGCCCCACCTTAACAAAAAAAAAACCATGACAGAAAATTTCTTTCAGTTTGTATGAAATGAGTAATGATTTCTGATACAAGAAGATCCAACCTTCCATATATAACAAGACCCCTTGCTAGGCAGGGTTTTCATCTAATGGTTCTTTGGCTCCTGCTGGCTCTTTTGTGCCTTCTTCAGCAAACTCCTGAGACAAAACTGACTGGTAAAGCATGGAAAGGGCATCAACTGGAAACTTTCCTATGTGATTGAAGCCAAATAAAGTAGGAGAACACAGTAGTTCATGGGTTTGGCAGTAAAGACTGATGTGTGCACCCAATCACGGCATTTGTGTATGCTCTTTGGACAGTGCCAAATGTCAATGCTTTGTATAATCTGGCTACAGATTTTGTGAAAATGTAACTGGGGTTCTAATAGCTAATTCTTTGAGGGTTGCTTGCTTGTTTGTTTGTTTGTTTTCTAGGAGTAGATAGAAGCCCATTACAAAATACTGCTGGGCTTGTTCCCTCTTGCTGTTGCAAAATGTTCATGAAAAAGACTAGTGCACTCATTTGTACCTCATCCAAACGCAGACACTTAGTTACTCTTCAGCTCTACCTTTTCATTGACTTTACTGTGTATACGATGTGGTTGTGTGGTCTGTCATCAAATGTTTCAGTGAGACTCTTAAGCTAGGATTTCAGCTCCCTTAATCTGCTGTGTGGTTTGCAGTTCCCTCTCCAAGTGCCTCTCTCTTCTTGTGCTGTGGAAGATATCTTTTACGCTTAGGCATTTTTATTTCAAGCTGGAGAGGGACTCTTGGTCCGGGAGGGCAGGAATACGACAAGGGGAACAGTTTCTGGATGAAAGAGGAGAGATTGAGATGAGATCTTAGGGAGAAATGTTTTGCTGTGAGAGTGGGGAGGCCCTGGCCCAGGTTTCCCAGAGCAGTGGTGGCTGCCCCATCCCTGGAGGGGTTCAAGGCCAGGTTGGATGGGGCTTGGAGCTCCTGATCCAGTGGGAGGTGTGGCCATGGCAGGGTGTGGACCTGGATGGACTTTGAGAATCCTTCCAACCCAAACCGTTACATGATTCTGTGATTTAACCTGAGTGGACTGAGTCTGGCCCTGAACTTACTGTGAAGGCCATAAAGCCATAGGTGCTTTCTCTCACACCAGAATAAAATTTTCTTTTGGATTCATTTCTTATTAATCCCTGTACAAATAAGAGTAGGACCTAGTCTGAAAATGTTGAATTATTTGTTGTATCTCTCCGACCAGACTTTCCAAGATACCCCGTGTCTTTGATCTATGACATCATCAGTTGTGAAAGCCAAGTGGAGACGTTCTACAAATGAAATGTAAATTCCCAGATATGACCTGAAATGTAAATTCCAGTAATATTCTTCCTCCAGGTGATCTCTTTTCATATAAAACCTAATCTAACAAATGGTCATCACTCCCACTACAGTCAACTTTGTGCAATTTGAAAGCAATGATGCACAACTAATTGCTGGTGCATTGTGCTCAGTTATAGCAGCTGCGAATGATTTTCAGAAGTTGATTATTCTTGGATGAATGATTTTCTTACCTCTAGTACATCCAGGATTGCTGAGGTATGATTTACTTCGGCTGCTCTGATAGACAACTGAGCAATAGTTATGCCCCAGTGATACGTCAGCGTGTGGCGGTGAAGTTCATTTCACACATAGCAGTGGATACATTCTCTGATGGTTTTGACATTCATGTTTTATGCCTGCATGGTGCACGTATTCACCAAGCCACAAGATTTGGAAGAGCAAAGGCTAAAACAGAATTTGATACCTTTAAATCTGATCCAAGGTCTTCAAAGAGTTGTGCATACTGGCAGGAGACAATGTTTGCAGATGCAATACTCCTACTCTTTTCAATTGTAGAATACACAAAAAAACCCTCACCACCACATTCATTCTTCATGGCAGCTGGGGAACTTCAGTGGACTTGCCAGGAGACTGAAATTAGTCCTTGCTATTCAAACAAATGTAACTATCAACACATCTGTCTGTAGGCTGGGCTACAGGGTTGTCTACTAAGACACTCTTCCGGCAACTTTGAGCAGTCTCTTCTGGTTCTGACAAATGACCTGAAACTTTTGTGTTCAAAGCCATTCATAGATATGATTCTCAGCAAGTGCTGAAATAAATCAGAGTGAAATTGTTGAAGGGGTTTAAATGTGTAGAAGCTTAAATTGCTGTTTCTGAAAGAATTGGGAATGGACTTTCAAAGACACAATGAATGGACCATGTGGCCTGCTGCTCACCAGGAGGCAATGTTCTTCAATGCTTGCTGAAGCTCCCATGGGAGCTCTCAGAGGACATTGCTGCAGCAAGACTGTGCCTATGGCCTGGAGACCACAAGTCTGTCTTAAAAGCTGATGCAGCCGGAGCAGGACTTTCACAGGAGCTGCATGAGGCATATGCCCAGGGCCTATTTAAGTCACGTGTTTAAGATCCCAGGAAGTACTCAGTGCAGAAACTCTAGTATCTAAATGGTGTTAAAATGCAATAAGCTTTACTTTTGGTAGAAGCCACAAGGATTCAGCTTCTCCAGTCTCAAATTAATTTTTAAAGCAAGTTACCAAATTTTTGAAAACTTAGTCCAGGGTGCATCATCCATCAAGGGCTGAAACCTGCCAAGAGCAGATCCAAGACCAGAGGAACACATCTGCTATAAGGACAGGCTGAGAGAGCTGCGATTGTTCAGCATGGAGAAGAGAAGGCATTGGCAAGACCTCAGAGCAGCTTCCGGAACTGAAAGGGGCTCCAGGAAAGCTGGAGAGGGGCTTTTTACAAGGGTCTGGAGTGATAGGATGAGAGGGAATGTCTTTAAATCAGAGGGGGGGAGATTTAGATTAGATACTAGGAAGGAATTATTCAGGATGAGAGCGGGGAGGCCCTAGCCCTGGTTGCCCAGAGCAGTGGTGGCTGCCCCACCCCTGAAGGGGTTCAAGGCCAGGTTGGATGGAGCTTGGAGCCCCTGATCCAGTGGGAGGTGTCCCTGCCCATGTTAGGGAGTGGAACTGGATGGGCTTTGAGGCCCCTTCCAACCCAAACCATTCTGTAATACTAACAACTCTAATCCATTCTATGCTTCTAATGTGATTATTTAGAGAAAGTATCATTGAGATTCTGGAGTTTGGCCCAAATCAGGACTTCCATGTTCAGCCCTTGGTGTTTTATGTCATCAGCAGTCATAATGAGGTTCTTTGTTAGTGTTCTCAGCTGAATAACACCTAATAACCCATCATCACACTTGCTTGAGAGAACAAAATATGTTTTTGTGTTCAATGTGTTCTTCATAACTACAAGTACTGTTTACACCCAGGAAATGTCTTCATTTGTCGCAATTTCCTTTTCTTTAATTCCATTTCCGATTTCCATTATGAAACTCCCAGGCATGTAGTGTAGCCCAGTAAATAGGTGGAGTAGGACAAGAAAGGAGGAAATACCTGCCCTCTTTGTGCATTTTATTCCCATTTAGAGAAGGAAAGTAGAAGAAACCTATACAGAGATTCCAAATGTAAGCGGTTACAATAATTAGCAGCAAGATTAGCACCAGATTAACACTATTTCATTTTTTCCATGTCTCCTTTCTCAACCAGACACGAATGTAATATTGCAGCTGACATTCTAATAGCCCTTCTGTGAGAATTCCAGTGCACTATGAAACTACACCCCTCAACTCAGCTACGAACAGAGGTAAATATCACTGTGCCTAGCGTACAGAGGGAGAAATTGAATGGCAGCAACCTTTTCCCTAAGCCATATGCAAACTCAACCATGGAGCTATGAGTGAACGCAAGCCAGCTGGATCCCATCCCTTCTTTTGTTCTATCTACCCACATTCTACTTCACAACAGAAAATGTCTCTAGCTGGATGGTGGAAAGCAATTGGTGCGTAAGCCTGATGGGGCCCTGTGCTATCCAGACCTTTCTCCTGTGGGATGGACGCTGCTGGCATCGGCTTCCCTCCTCCTTCTTGGGGGTACCAGGGCGAGTCAAGGGTGTTTCCCTCCTGCTGGCAAAATGCCGCTGGCAATCTCTGTGTTTCTAGAACTGGTGGGAGTTTGTCTGTTTAAAAACTAGGTAGGAGTGTCGGAGTGCTGCCCTTGCTTTGTTTGCAGTGTGGTTACATTAGCGCGAGTATTATTAGCACAAGTGCCAGCAGCAACTGAAAAGGTGGCAACAAGGAGCATTGCTGGGCAGGGAGGAGCAGCAGGTCTAACACCGGAGAAAGGCACTGGAGTGGAAGTGCAGGAGCCAGAACTAACAGAAAGTAAAAAAAAAAAAGCTGGTATATATATGTTTTTCCCTGATAACAGCACTGGCTGGACAGAGGCAAAAATCAGAACCCTAGAACTTACGTTGTCACGAAACACCATGAAGATGATGTGAGGGCTGGAAAACCTCCTATCTGAGGATAGGCTCAGGGAGCTGGGGTTGTTCAGCCTGGAGAAGAGAAGGCTCCAGAGAGACCGTAGAGCAGCTTCCAGACCTGCAAGCGGCTCCAGGAAAGCTGGGGAGGGGCTCTGGGTCAGGGAGTGCAGGGAGAGAACAAGGGGGAATGGATTGAGCNACCATTCCATGATTCTGGGTTCCTAAAGACAGCAGATAACCACCTCTCCCATACTCCAGCACCCTCTTTCCAGCCTGCAACCATTCTTTTATGCTAGGCACCAGCTTCCCTTGTCCTTTGGAAAGGCTCCTGTTTCTGTTGACCAATGCCTGTCACTGGGAGTTTCATGGCTATATTTATAACAGGGTGTGTAGCTCTTTAGCTTCCTACAAATAAAGTGAGATATGATTGCAAATCTGAATGTGCTAAAGTAATGGGAACCTCTTTTTAATAGGCATATCATCTTCAATGTGTTTCCTTTTCAACCTTCTCCATCTGCCCATCAGCTTCCCTGCAGCCCCCACTGCAATCAAAAGGGTGTTTTCCCTTTCAGATCTCTTAGCAACTGGTAGTGCTGTAATGTGAGGTCTGAGGTGGAAACTGCTCTCAAGTGCTGCTGCAAACAGCAGAGCTCTGTTCAGCCCCAGACATTTGGCTCAGTCTTTGCAATTAAAAGATAGCTAATGAAATTGGAAGTGAAAAAATTAAAGCACGATTACCCTGAGTAAGAATCTCACTGGGGACTAGTCAGTTCAGAGATGCTATAGTGGTTTCCAGCAATTCTTACTGAAACAGAGCTGACTAAATTCAGTTCCCACATGCAGAAAACTTGAGTGTTCTTCCCTGCTTCTTGAAATTCAGAGACACTGTCAAATTATCCCTGGAGGTATTCAAGGCCAGGTTGGATGCAACTGCATCCAGTGGGGGTGCGACTGGATGGGCTTTGAGGTCCCTTCCAACCCAAACCATACCAAGTTTTGATGATAAAGTAATAAGACTGACTTCCAGAATTTTACTGGGTATTTGCAAGCACACTACAGACCGTAATCTGTGTTCCTGCTCCATCTTGCGAATCACAGGAAAAAGCTAAACCCTTAGCTTGGTTTCATGCCTCAGTGCAGTGTGGTGTTGTACTGTGTAACAATGCAGCACAGTGCAAGAATGCTTAGGTGCAATATCGTGTAAGAAAGGAGGGTGTCTATTTACAGACAGTATTCTCTTGTTATATCACTGCTCTCCTCCTCTTCTGTATTTCACTCTGCAGTTAATGCCCAGCTACAAACTATGTGTATGTGACAATAAAATGATAGATGCAAAAAGATCTTGTCCTTTAGAAAACATCCATGCATATAAATTCCCAGCAATGCTGCTTCCAAAAGTAATTGGCTCATGCAAATGTTAGACATTCCCTGTAAATGTCAGATCTGGTATATTTACAGATGCCAGAATTTGAGTAGAATCTAAATTATAGTCCAGAAACTGGACTCATCTATGAAAGCACAATAATAAAAAATCTATTGGAAAGAATGGTCATTTTAATGTTTTTTTCTGTTTATGACAAAAATATATCATTTCCAGACCCCATGTAGGACTCTGGGGTCAATAGTGAGCAGTCCAGAGCTGCGCAAAAATTTCAGGTTTCATAGAATCATGGAATGGTTTGGGTTGGAAGGACCCTCAAAGCCCATCCAGTTCCAGTCCTCTGCCATGGGCAGGGACACCTCCCACTGGATCGGGGGCTCCAAGTCCCATCCAACCTGCCCTTGAACCGCTCCAGGGATGGGGCAGCCACTCCTGCTCTGGGCAACGTGGGCCAGGGCCTCCCTTCCCTAAGATGTCATCTCAATCTCCCCTCTTGCAGCTGAAAACCATTCCCCCTCATCCTGTCCCTGCTCTCTCTGATTCAGAGCCCCTCCCCAGCTTCCCATTT
The DNA here is from genome assembly GCA_013389865.1 of Piaya cayana. Taxonomy (NCBI): domain Eukaryota; kingdom Metazoa; phylum Chordata; class Aves; order Cuculiformes; family Coccyzidae; genus Piaya; species Piaya cayana. The sequence goes on along the minus strand of WAAB01009052.1, from coordinate 7,634 downwards.
CTGGAACCTAATCTAAGTTCTCCCCGCAGCCTTCTCTTCTCCCGCTCCTCCCATATGAGAGGTGGTCCAGTCAGATCATCTTTGTGGCTTCCTCTGGACTCGCTCAAATATATACCACAGAATATTTCTTAATACTTTCAAAAAGAACCTCAGAGCTCTCATGTAAAATGAAAAGTGACCATAATGAAGTCACCGGCCTTGGCACAAGGAGTGAAAAAAGAATTCCTCTGTATATCACATTTTGTTATCATCCCTTACTTTTTCACATCTCTGTGGGCCTCCTTAAATGAAAGTGAGGGAAATGTAATTAAAACACCTTGAGGGACCTGAGGCTGTGGTGGGCCTTTGGTACAGGTGCTGCTGGGTGCTGGGGTCATTAGTGTTTCTTCTCTGTTTCAGCTGTAGCTCCAAATAGAGCTTTCCTTGGCTGGACACGCACCTCCTGTGCTCAGGGCAGGCTCAGCCAACAGCCACGTGTCTTCCTGTGGTGCCACCATCATGATAGTAGTGGAGCAAACATGTCCTGTAATTGGTTTCTTTCAAATTTTGATCTGCTGTCGTGTGTTTTAGAGAAAAATCTTTGTCTGTCATCTACTCTTTTGGTTTAGGAATGGCTGCTCACTTCACCTGTGGTCCAGTTCACCCTTATTTACTGGTGGCTGTGGGTAAACCCAGCTGTTGACTGAATCTAAACAGTTTCTGCTGAGCTTGTGGAGAGTGAATATAAAGTGGAGGTGTTGGGTTATTCAGTCTTATGGTGTTATTGCCTCAACTGTGTTATATCCTGGGAGTTCTGGGAAGCTTTTTGCTCTGCTTATGTTGAGAGATATGATTACACACCGTATAACTTCTGTCCTTTAGGACGAAAACCAGCAGATGTGAGATTCATGGCAAAGACTCCAGACAGTGGTGGATTGTGGTAAGTTACAATGAGTGGGAAGGGAAGGATGTCTCTGTCCTGAGCCTTTGCTTATGAGTGTGGTCTTGTGTCAAATAATGATGCTGAGGAAATAAGAAACATAAAGGATACAGTACTGGTCTTTGCTTGTCTGCTGTGTGATTACGGCGACCTGCATAACTGCAGAAAGTGCTGTAGCCATAAAAGAGTTGATTTTCCACACTACCTTGCTGGTTTTGAGTTCTTGTTTTTGTCGGGTGTTGGTTTTGAGGTCTCCTGTTGAATAGTGATTCCTCTTTTGCTGGTCTCTGTGTGTGTACTATGGTTTTGGTGGCTGGGAAGTGATAAATATGTCACACGTTGTTTGGGATTTGCCTTTATGTATGTATGTCTCTCTGAAGCATGATTACCTCTCATGAGTGATCTGAGCGGTAATCATTAAAAGAAAACAGAGCAACCTCACAGCATGATCGGGTAGCCCAGATAATTTTATCCTGATCCTGGTTTTGGTTTTTCAGTATGGTTTGGGTGGAACCAGAGTTATTCCGCTGTAGCACCTTCCCCGTACTGTGCATCTGTTTTGCTCCCAGATTTCTTTAGGGTGCTGTTTCCTAGGAATAGCAAGGCTTGCACAAAATAGGCAGGGAAGCAGTTGAAGCTACAGAAGTTGCTTGGTTGCGGTCTTGGTTCTGCTTACTTGCTGTCTTCTTTCTGGTCGAGCAGCCCCATCTCTAACAGGAGAAGCTGTGGCCTTTTCTTTGAAATAAGAGGGGTCTGACTGCAGCATTTTTGCAGTGTTGGTGTTGAACAACCATGGAGCAATTAAGTTTGGGCAGCCCTACTGTGGCATATAATCAGCACTTTGATGTGTCAGTGCTGCCCATGATAAATGTATGTTCTGCTTTCTCTAAATAATGAAGCTGGTGTGTACTGGCACTCACGCTTACATTCCTGCGCTTTGGTGTTAATAGCAGATTGTGAAGCCAGAGACCTCATCAGGTGGTGTTCTGCATCAGTTGCTCCTGAAGAAGTCTATCAATCCTTGTATGCATTCTTGCTAGGTGTTTAAGGTCGTATGAATTTCTTATAGTCATTCTTAAAATTCTTTATAAGGTGGGGATCCGTACCTTGCTTTGATCTGGCTCTTGCATTAGTTACACAAATATATGAAAGATTTGTTGTTTTAAAGGAACTTTCAGTGGAAAGCAGGACCAGGTTGAAAAAAGAAAACCAACCCAAACAAATCACAAAACAGTTCCCTAGAGACTAACTTTCTTAATTTTCTTCTATATAGATAAGTAAAATCCAGTGAAACCAATGCACATCCTTTATTAACTCAGAAAAACCTTGAGTTAGACTGTAGACCTCTCTTGTGCCACGGAGAAACCAAATCAGCCCCAGCTTTTCTCATGCTGCAGTTCTTTACTAGTCAGACTAGTTGTTCTACCTGGTTAAACTTTTGTGTCATGTGTTTGACGAGCAATGTAAAAGATCTTTATTGCTGTTCTAAAAATAAAAGTGTTCAACAATCTTAATCCAAAAGTGCAAGACAACACAGGTCTCTTTCATTAGTGGATCGTGGTAGGTATTGCTGAATCAAGTTCAAGCAATTACTATTCAATTTTATGTCTGTGGGCTATGTAATAAACTAGAATATAGTTTTCGCTCTGATCAGTCACATGAGAAATATCTATTTACTGTTGCATACCCTTAAGCATCCTTATTCATCCATACATTCATTCTGGCAAGGGCTCTGTGCTTCCCACCACGAGATCGTGTGTAGACTTAAACCGTGGCTCATCATTTTAGTAGTTGGGCAGCTTCTTATCAATGTGCAATTGAAGATGCACCTGAAGCCAGACGCTGAGCCCAAGTTCTGAGACTGATAAACTGGGTCATAACGTTCAGCCTGGAGTGCGGCGATGGGAGAGGTTATGTTGGTTCTTAATCTCTTCAGAACTTGGGGGGTTGGGTTTGGTTTTTGGAGCAACAACGCTGCCACCCATTGTGGTCCATCATTGTGGGCTTTAAGAAGAACAGCTGGACAAGGACAGGCCAAGGAAGTTGTTGTCTTAATGTGATTCTAAGTGTAAGAAGGAAGAAGTCTCCTAAACCAAGAATTTCAAGGTTTGCATAGCTTTTTGGGAGATGTATACGAGAAAAATAGTTGCATTTACCTTCCTAGGTTATCTTCCATAGTTTTCATTATGTATAGATTAGTACAGTATCAAACCCAGCGTGGAATTACAATGACATGTGACAGGTGATGGGCAGTCTGGAAAAGCAGAGGAAGCTCAAATCTTGCCTGTGGAGCTTAATTGTGCAGTGATAATTTAGCATTTAATGCGCAGGAGGCATTTGTAGCAGAGCGACTGCTGCTGTGTTATCTTTGACTTCTGCTTGGAGAAAGAAGGCTGTAATTTGTGGCAATGGGAAGAATCTGTTTGTAGATCACAGAGCTAAAGGATTATCTTTATTAAGACTAAGGAAGCAGAAAGTAATTAACAGCACAGCCTAACTTTGAAAGGGAGATGTGGACACAGAATTATTTAAATAACGCTAAGGAATCACATTAAAAAAAACCCCAAAACTATTCTAAGAGCTCAGGGAAAAACGTCTGAATAAATATCTACTGAATCAGGTGATGTTGAGTCACTCCAGCCTTGTCTGCTCAACTGTGAGGCTGAAAAGCTGGTGCTGTTTCCAAATGTCACGTGTCGGTAAGGTAAATCTTTCCATGTGTCAGTGCTTTGTGGATTTGCTTGGTCATAAATGGAGACAGTAATGCTTAATTCCTCTTTCAAAGGCTCTAATCTTGAATATAGAGGAGTCTCCGAGCTGTTACTGCTTCTTAACTGAAGTTCTTATCAAATGTCGAAGTCTTTGGAGATCTCTCTCTCTGGAGCAGCTACTGTATGAGGACAAGCTGAGAGTTAAGCTGTTCAGCGTGGAGAAGAGAAGGCCTTAGAGCAGCTTCCAGTACTGAAAGGGGCTCCAGGAAAGTTGGGCAGGGGCTCAGGATCAGGGACTGCAGGGATAGGATGAGGGGAATGGGTTTTGGCTGAAAGAGGTGAGATTGAGATGAGATCTTGGGGATAAATGTTTTGCTGTGAGGGTGGGGAGGCCCTGGCCCAGGTTGCCCAGAGCAGTGGTGGCTGCCCCAACCCTGGAGGGGTTCAAGGCCAGGTTGGATGGGGCTTGGAGCCCCTGATCCAGTGGGGTGGAACTGGATGGGGTGGAACTGGATGGGCTTTAAGAACCATTCCATGATTCTGCATGCTCAGACAAACTGTCTTTCTAAAGCTGATGCCAGTTCAGAAGCTATGCAGAAAAAGGAGAGCAGGTGGGATCCAGAATAATTTTGCTAATTGGCTTTTTTCTTTTTTTAAATACAAACTGTGCAAATTGGCTGGAGCGCTTGCTGTGATTATACTTTTACGTACTACTAATTCTGACGATGTTTGGTTGAGAGAGAAATAGCAATTACGCAACATGCAGGTGCCCTGATAACACTTAAAGGTGTGTTGATGCAGTAAATAGCCCTGCAGGATCAATTTTGCCATATTTCAAAGCAGAGCATTCTCTAAATCTGCTGATGCTGAAGGATGCATCTCTTCACGTGTCCAAACCCCAGTGCCAAACAGCTATGGAGAAGACCAGTGAAGGACCAACCTTGTTATGTATCTTGAGGCTGGGCTCTAACATGTCATGCGAAGGTAAACAAACACCACAGCCTGATCTAATAAATGCTCTGTGCTCCTCATCAGTGCAAGGATTTACACTGTTGATAAGGGCAATATGAAGAATCCTCATTAGTGTTTTTATCTGCGGATCTGAGTGGAAACTGTTACAAAAGCCATAGCAGCACAGGAATGGGGGAAGGTAATCACAGAATGACCGGGTTGGAAGAGACCCACCGGATCATCGAGTCCAACCATTCCTATCAAATGATGTTCTCCATGCTGCCTTTTTAATAGGTGGATGCAGAACCATCTCAGATCCAGCTCATGCTATTTAAATACCACACCAACTACCATGTAGTCATATGTGCTGTTGCACAGCGAGATGTGAATTTCCGATTTGCAACATGTGACCAAACGTTACCAAAAGGCAATGCTGAGGCCACCTCCTGTTGTTCCTCCTGACTCCCCTGGAAAAGTCCTGCTCTGCTTCTTCTTAACGCAAACTTTATTTGATATCTGACATCTAGGGCATGTTGCTTTCGCGTGCCACTCCAGATCTTCGTGGGTCTCTTGTACTCTGCAACTGCGTCTGTAAGAATTTCCGTTTCCTAATTATACGATTATCTTCCTTCTTTTTGGGGTTGAAAATGCTTCAGTCTTAAGGACCATAATCAGATCTAGCAAGTAACAAAACTGTAATTCTGGTGTGACCAGAATCAAACAAATCCCTGAGGAACAGTTCAACACACAGACCAAAGATTGATTCAGTAGTTTCAAGTCAACGTTTCAGCTAAGAACTGACACCAGTTAGAGGCTTAAAAGAGTCGAGAAAGAATATTTCTCAAGCATTTAAGTAAATTGTTGCAGTTTCTGTTCTGAAATAACATAGTTACCTGATTATTTTTTAATTGAATAATTATACCACCCCTCCCCACAGATATTTTATCTGAAACAAGCTAATTTTGACACATTTTCCACTCTTTTTTGACTGGAAACTTGACAAATAAAGCTATTGTTGGAGTGAGGGGGGGTAGTATGTTGGGGGTTTTAGGTTTCTTTCAAGTGATGCAAGTTCTGTCTTTGGTTAAGATTTTGATTAAAATTCAATTTGGATTTCAATTTAAATACATGGAGGGTCAGTTTTTTACTATGTGATAGCCTTCACTGTTTTTCTCAGACCACTGTTTCATTGCAAGTGGCAGGTGGACCTTCCTTTTCTGTGCTGTCCATATATGACCTTGATCAACTTGTTATCTTCGAAGATGTACAACCAGCACCTTGCTGCAAGGTCTTACCCAGTGTGGATTCTCTGATGGATCCCTGCGCTGTGTGATTGACTTTGGCTTGACGTCACTGTTCTGTATCAGGCAGAAATTAAAGGAGATTTTGAGGCCAAATCCATTTGAAGTGACTTAACGTAGTAACTGCAGTGTGAGAAGAAAGGGTGATGTATCCATGACATCGCTGTTGTGCACCTGCTGACCCCTTCCACTGTTTAATGAATTTAAACTGAATTTAAATGAGCTGAATTTAGTTTCAAGGCAACTAGACCTATTTTGTGGGTGAATAACCTCTTGGAGAGTGAATGAGAA
>WAAB01009051.1:107568-117704 GCA_013389865.1 Piaya cayana | reverse complement strand
CACCCTCAGGACCTCTGGTGTCATGGATGGGCTGTGCCTTCCCTCCTTTGGTTTTGGTTTGTGTTTACTGAGTGTCTTTCTCTTGCTGGACAATATTTAAATGCCCAATTATAACAAACAGATGGTATCAACCCCTGTGGTGATTTTAAAAATTCTTTTATTAAAGCACAGTATTAATCATGGTAATTGGGGAGGAACTTTAAGGTTATAAAACTACAGCATGTCTAATGAGCGAGCTCCTTATAGGAGGAACTGAGGTTTTTAATCTAATAATGTCAGGTTTATGGATTATGACTGGAGTTTTATGAAGTGTGATATGAAATACTGGGGATTCATGGCTCTCACTGGATTAATTTGGAAAAGTAGTTTTCCTGGTTCTAGGCCCAAAAACAATTATTCCTTACATTTCTGTCCCCCTGCACTGTTACCAAACCCCTCTGTCAGAAAATGGGCACCTACACCCATAACTTTTTTACAGGTTAAGACTTCTTTGTTTGGCTGGTCTTTATGTTTTTAAAGCACAGATTGTTACAAACATACAGTAGGGAGGAGAAGCTCATATTCTGGGTAGCAGACTCTATATTTGTCCAGAAGGAACAACAACAATGGGCTGCAAACTCTTAAACACGGTTGAGGACTGGCTGGAGAATGCAGGCTCCGTCTGAGCATGGGGACACGGTCACCATGCAACACTGGAACTTTTGGTTATTAAGCCAATGGCACAGAAGAGCCAAAACTGGGGTGCCCAGAAGAACTATAATTTATTTAAAGAGGAAAACAGAGGGCTGGGAGAGATCTCAAGAAGCTGTCCAGTCTTTCTTGCTGCATCAAAGCAGAGTCATCTCTACTTGCACTGTAGTGTTTGTCTGAACTCTACCTAGGAATCTTGTTGAGTGATGGAGCCAGGCCCCTGGCCTTCCCCCGCTGCCCGCTTCACTGCTTCTCAATCTTTAAATTATTCTGAATACCCAGCCTTGACAATTATTTAGAAATACAGAATTGTTAAGGTTGGGGAAGAACTCAAAGATCAAGTCCAACCATCAACAAAACACCAACACGCCTATTAAACCACATCCCAAAGTGCCACACCTACACATTACTGGTACCCCTCCAGGGATGGTGACTCCACCACTGCCCAGGGCAGTCTCTCGCAGGGCTTCACCATTCTGTCAGATGTTTCCTAATACTCAATCTAAGCCTCCCCTGGTGCAACTTGAGGCCATTTTGTCTTGTCCTAGTTCGTGTCCTAGGACCCACCTTGCTCCAACCTCTTTCAGGAGGCTGCAGTGTGAGAAGGGTCTTNGGCCATTTTGTCTTGTCCTAGTTCTCATTATTTGTGAGAAGAGACTAGGACTCACCTTGCTCCAATCTTCTTTCAGGAAGCTGCAGTGTGAGAAGGTCTCCCCTTAGCCTCCACTTCTCCAGGATAAATAATACCAGGTCCCTCAGACACTCCTCTTAAGACAAGCTTTCCAGACCCTTCATCAGCCTTGTTGCCCTCCTCTGGATGCTCTCTTGCAGCTCAATATCTTTCTTGTACTGAAGGGCCCAAAACTGTTCCCCCTCATTCTATCCCTTCAGCATTTAGAAATGGCCTGTTTCATCATTATCTTCCCAGTATTTTTCCAGTAACAGCTCTATAATGTCCTAGCTCTTTTTTTTTTTCCTCTCTCTTCAGAGGACAGTTCCTTTATTAGCTCTTCTCTATTCTTTCATTACTTCACCTATGTTGTATGAATTCTCAAAGCCAATCTCTAACGCTGACAGGATTTCAACCACCAGCTCTTTAACAGCCCTAGGACAGATTTCCTCAGGCTCAGATGGTTTGAAAAGATCTAACTGAGTTAAGTACTCTCCAGCTCCTCCCTGCTTGGGGTTGAGGTCATCCTGCTTTGTTACTGGTATTAATTACACCAACAGCCCTGCGAGATGTGACATTTTAGTGATGACTGGTACAAAAAAGGCACTAATTATTTCAAGACAAAACACAGACTGAATTTATCAATTAGAAAAGACAAAAGAAAACCTCCTTCACACAAACCCAATCGCTTCCTCACTCTCTGCTAGCAAAAGCGGGAGATAAAAAGAGCCTAAGTCATCTGTGCACTATCAAAACTGCAGTACCTGGGTCCCACATGGATCTTCTTATTGCAGATCCCCAAAGCCACATGCGACCAGCTCAGCTGAGCAGGAGAGCAAAGACCCCCTGTCCTGAAGGAGGATCTCCAGAACATAAGAACACTCCTCAATGCTTCACATGTCACCAAGGAAAAAGGAAACCAGTCTTTTAAGTTGGATTTTATGGACACTTATGAAGGAGCAGATGTGAGGATGAGCCCATGTCAGCACCCAAGAACACACGTGCTGTGCTCTCTGGAGCTATGAAGGAAAACAGTGCAATTCATCTGGTCCCCATCCCTTTCCATTTCACATACTATAACAGTGCCACTCCACAGCCACGTGGGGCTAATGACAAAGGTGTCAGCTAAGAGAAATGCCTGCGCCAGACTTACCTCCCATGGTTGAGCAACGACATCAAAGGCTGCTTAGCTCCCTGTGGGAACCAGAAAGAAGCAAGAGTTTCAAAATGACCCAACCAGGCCATGCCTTTGGGCAGAGAGGGACAAATCCTGGTGGTACAGGTGACTGAGAGAGGGAGATCTCCCATCACCCACCTCAACCTGTTTGCCCAGTCCCCCAGTATCACTCCTCACTCCTCCTTGCTCTCCTTCTGGCTTCCTCTGGCCACCCAGCAGCTGAGTTGGGTGAAAGATGGACAGTGGTGCACTGGTCCCTCTGGAGGTGAAAATGGTGCTACCAGCTGTGTTGGGGACACTTCATCACCCATATTCTCTGTGTCATCAGTGCCTGGGATGGCTCTTTAAAGAAAACACACGTTCCCTAAAGAAGCGCACACTGCTTTGGTTCTGGCTAAACCGATAACTCCACTCTTCTGAAATCTGCGGCCCCACCGCCAAAGGAACTCCTACTCATCGGAGAAGCTGAAACTCATAACATCAAAGGTTGGTTCTTCCTGTAAGAGATAGGAAGGACAAGCCTCAAAAGCCAAATTTGATTTTAATGGGCCTCCAGTTACTTGCGTACCATGAAAACACAGCCTCCCACAAAGAAAAACAGGCGATCATTCTCCCATCTGGTTTCAGTTTGAAAAATAGTTATATATGTATTTTTTCCCAAAAGTTACTGTAGGCATGGGCAAAAAATTCCCATTAAATGACAACAGCAAGAACATTTAATTTTCCCCTATTATTAATTAATTCTCTTGTTAAATTCTTGATTCAATATTTGCATGAGGATTTAATCTCTGCTTTGCAGAGGTATTTAGTACAGAACAATACATCAGGAAATAATTACCTCTGTCCACTTGCTCTGTTTTAGACAGCAGGTAAAATGGTTCTGTGGACCCCACGGAAATTCAGAAAGCTGTTGGAAGTACCAGAAGAAAAAAGAGCAAAGCCAGTTGTGCAAGAAAGATGAGGGCGAAGATTGTGGCTTGACTTCGCTTCGCTTTTGGACACATAGTGAATTAAGTGATCTCAGCCTAATTCACATTACAAAATGCAGCCAACTCCCTTTTTCCATCCATACCTGTTGTATGATCTCAGGACACCTGGATGCTCCTCAGAGAGCTCAGCCCTGAGTTTCCATAGGGGTGGAAGCACCTCCCCAGCTCACCGGGAATACGGCGGAGTCAGGAAACAGCCTAACTTCGGTATGCAAAACATGAGGCGCAGGCTGAGTGTTTCCTTCCCACAAGATGATAGGAGAGAACCCACATGTTATTACCACATTTAATACAGAAATAAGAAAATAATAAACCTCAAGATGTCCATCACACAGTTGCACACACATTCCAGGCCCCTCGAGTGAGACTGCAGAGAGGAGTCAGCTAGAACAGAAAACGTTTTCGAATTCCCATGCTGTAAACAGAGTTTTGTTTTGATGAGCAAATATGACCAGAGGCTTGGATAACCATGTTAAAAATGACCCACGTTTATGCCTAAAAAGCAGAGCTCGATGTTTAAAATATTTATAAATACTCATATAGATGGAGACTGCCCTGAATTTATAAATGTAAAATAGAAATAGAATGATAGAATCAGGGAATGGTCTGGGTGGGAAGGGACCTCAAAGAACGTCCAGTTCCATCCACTGGTGGATCCACACCTCCTACTGGATCGGGTTGCTCCCAGTCCCATCCAGCCTGGCCTTGAACACCTCCAGGGATGGGGCAGCCACCACTGCTCTGGGCCACCTGGGCCAGGGCCTCCCCACCCTCACAGCAAAACATTTCTTACGAAGATCTCATCTCAATCTCCCCTCTTTCAGCTCAAAACCATTCCCCCTCATCCTATCCCTGCCCTCCCTGATCAAGAGCCCCTCCCCAGCTTTCCTGAAGCCCCTTTCGGTACTGGAAACTGCTCTAAGATCTCCCTATATACTTCTCTTCTCCGGGTTGAACAACCCCAACTCTCCCAGCCTATCCTCATACAGAGGTGCTCCAGCCCTCAGATCATCTCCATGTCCTCCTGTGGCCTTGCTCCAACAGCTCCAGGTCCTTCCTGTGTTGAGGACTCCAGAACTGGACACACTGGACACAGGTGAAGTCTCATGAGAGCCGAGCAGAGGAGCAGAATCCCCTCCCTTGCCCTGTTGATCACAGTACTCACAAATACTGAGAAATAAAATAACTACAGATGCACGAATGCAGTCTGCCTGCAAGCTGCACTAAAACTTCTCCTTGAACTGAGTCAAGAGTTTGACATATTACAAATTGCACTGCAAAACTTTTGCAGTCCCTGGTCTAGGGACCTGGTCCAAGGTTACAAACAGATCTGCACTAAAGCAACAGGGAACCAACCCCTTTCCATGCTTGTTACACACCCGACAGTTGTTCTTCACCTAAACGTGCAGTGATATAAATGTCTCGCTCCCTACTCAGTTTGAACTTGCAGCGCTATGAGCCACCTACTACAGTTCCCACCAATTATGGGATTTGACTGTGGAGCAGTTCTAGGGATAAGTGCCACTTCCAGATTTTCTATGGAAAATCTTTTAAAGAGAAGTAGGAGGGTGTAAGTGGAGTGATTATGGGGTTTCTTATCAATATATACGTGTACATTTGGTTTTGTGCAGGAAATTTTAGACGTTTAACTCAATTAAACACTCACTGCATGTGAATTCAAGGCTCGGTTGCTCGGTTTGGGTCTGAACACAATCAGGTTCCTCCTGTCCTGCTCTCTGGAGTTGAAAGTTGTCCCTCTGTTACTAATCTGGACACGTTTCTTCTGCTCTGCAGCTCTCTTATGTAAAATACCTCTTGGTGTTGCGTGATCCACTGACTCTTGCTGGAGGCTACAGCATTCCACATTAATACATTACAGGCTAAATAAGTGTCCCAGGACCGTTTATGTCAGTGTTGGACCAATGTAAAATCAAAGAATAATTTTACAGAAGGAAGGAATTTTTAGCTACTCTGCTCTGAATTATCAACATCTTTCCCTCCCTGATTGTAAAGTTACTTCCCAAAGGGGAAGCTCTCAGGAAGACACTTAATGGCAAAACCCTTTCCACACCTTATTTATGTTTTTACTAAATACGAAAGAGCATTTTCATGGACCAGCAAACCTCAACGGGCTTTTCCACAACATCCTACATGAGAGGACCAAATTCAGATAATTTCTTTCTGATTTTACTCCAATTTACTCCAAAAAGTTGATCCTAGATGCAGTTCAAGGGGAAGAAGGTGAGTCCAGGTAAGACCAAGTCCTCGAAGTCTAGGAGAAAGAGTTTCTCCTTGGAGAACATGTCAGCACATAAAAAGAGCATGGCAAACAAGTGAAGGAGGCCCCCTCTACAGACCCTCAGCTTTTCAGCTTGTATGGGGATAACTTGGAAACGATTCTAGCTGCTAACCCAAACCATCCCTGCAGGCAGGTAGCACCCATGTGGCTCCAACTCAAAACACTAACCACTAGCAGGGGCCTTTGTAGGTCACCACCAAAGCTACTGTCAGCAGGACATGGAGCAGGAGGAGGCAGAGCTACCAGGGTGAGTTACCCCAGCATGAGATCAGGATCTGCCCCCAGTTCTGTCCTGAGAAAACAATATTGGCACATGATTATGGGGTCTTTTGTGAACTTTGAAACAGGCCATAAAACCAAGCTCCTGATCACTCATGGCCATAAAATAGACCATGGAGTTTCCTACGAAGCAGGATGCAGAAGATCTCAACCCAAATTCCAAGTCAGGTTGTTACAACCTGGGCACCGTAGCCCTTCCAGGTGTTCCCGTGGGATCCTGCAGCTGCCCCCTCCTGCACAGCTGAGTAGCAGACACGTCCCACCGTCAGCACAGAGTGTCAAACGTGCTGTTTGCACAATGCTTTCGGATCCATCCACAGGACAAGAGCACAGTGGAAAACTAGTGCATTGTTCCCTTAGAGCATGCCTGGGTTTCTTCACTCGGCGCGAGAGCAGCGCTCGTTCCGATTAGCTCATTTCACCAATAAAGTCAAACAGCACATTAAAAAATTTCTACATCTATTAACGGTCCAAGCGTTTCACTAACCAGCTCCATCCCGCTCATTAAAAATACTTTTATAGTAAGTGTAGAGTTGAAGTCCAGCAGAAGTGCTCTGCTTCAGTGGTATCTCCAGATGGGTTGTTAGAAAGAGCCCCACGCCACATGCTCCAGAGGGACACTGGGCTCTGTCCTCCATCTGCCTGCTCCACTGGGGGAGCAGGTTGGAAAGGATTTTTTTCCCCCACCAGAATTTGTGGATTTGTTAAGTATTACAGACCCAGTTCAAAGCATCTTCTCCAGGAACTCTGTTCCCATCCAGGATGCTCGAGGACCATCATTCTGGTTTGTGGGACACCATCGTATCTGAGCTTAAAGAGTTGATTCACAAGTGGAATTGCCATCCTGTGCCTGATAATTTTCTCCTTGTGGCTACAGCAACAGGGCCAAGCTATGGGCTCCTCGAGCACCCCCACCCTCCCCATGCACAGCCCCAAACCACAGATTGTCCCCAGCACCCAACCCCTGTGGCTGTGGGGAGATGTGTGTGCTGGGCAGCTTCCACCTCAACATGGAGCACCTGACAAGCCAGTGGAGACAGTCAGACACAAGAAGCCAGACCAATGGCAAATATGCAAAAAGCAGTCACCTGACTGTAAAAAATGCTAAATTGGGGTGTTTTTTCCTGCTAGCACGGCAGCAAGGTCTCTGAGTGCAACAGCAGCAGTTTTTAATGGCGAGTTTGTCCCTGTTTGGGTACAACCAACAGCTGGTTTGTGGTATGAAAACCAACCTTCTACTGGAAAGAGCCTGAAGAACGCACCCATGAAAAATCTGTTTTGCACGTTCCTTACAAACCAGTTTCAAATTTGAGCTGGACACCGAGTAAATAGCACAGCAGCTTTAAAAACATAAACCTAAATATAGCCACGTCTTTTGGATGGCGATGGCTGGACTGGGCAACGCTCGCCCAGTGAAATTTTGGGAGCATTTTGCTGTAGGTTTTTATTTCTCCTCCCTGCTGAGGTCTGCTCCGTACTTGGATATTAAGACATCACAAGAAAAATTCCAGCACGGTAATTAATCATTAACTGTCATAGTTTTCCATAAGGTGCAAATTTAAGGTTATAAAACTGTCAAAAACTACCCAGTTACACGGGCTGCTTGCGCTGCTGGCTGCGTGCGCTCCTGGAAGCCAATGCCAACAAATATCTGCAGTGCCGTGGGCTGCAGCGCCTCGGGAGCAGCCGGGGCATTGCGTACCCACACCAGAGGCCATGCCCACGCGGCTTCCAGGAGGTGCTCATGGCATGGTTGGAGCTCTGGCTGTAGGAAACCACACGGGGTGGTGGCTACTTGTAATGCAAGGTAGGAGCCCGCTGGACATCTTGTCCACCACCTGTGAGTCATACGAAGGTGCCTTTGGTGAGCCATGAAGCATACAGCTCATCTTCTAGTGGACAGGAAACAAGGAGGGAATGTCAGAATGGATGAATTAAAATTAGGTGAGGAAGTTGGAAAGTCCTTGACAGCACAATTACTGCCTTTATCATAGAACCATGGAATGGTTTGGGTTGGAAGGGAGCTTAAAGCCCACCCAGTTCCACCCCTGTGATGGGCAGGGACACCTCACACTGGATCAGGCTGCTCAAAGCCTCATCCAACCTGGCCCTGAACACCACCAGGGATGGGGCATCAATAACAAGTTAAATATCAAGAATAAAGTAGAACAATATTAAGGCTACTGATGGAAGGCCTTTTTCCAGAAGTTACTTTCCTCAACTAATTAGAACATTCTTTGCTGAGATGTATGGGTTCAAAACTCCCTCTGTTAGAAATGATGGGAATCAAACCCTGCTTTCTCAAACCCTGGATCAGTCTGAAGTCACATGGAACTGTTTATATTCCTTGATTGAAGGAACACTAAAATACTTCTGGTGAAAATAGTTCAATTCCCTTTCCACACACACTCACTGCAGGCCGCTTTGAAATTTGCTTTTTCTATAATCATAGAATCATTAAAGTTGGAAAAGATCTCTTAGATCATCCAGTCCAATCATCAGCCCAACACCACCATGCTGACTAAACCATGTCACAAAGGCACCACATCTATGCATTCTTCGACCCCTCCAGGGATGGAGACACCCCCAGTGCCCTGGGCAGCCTCTGTCAGGGCTTCACCACTCTGTCAGTAAAGAAATTTTCCGTAATATCCAATCTAAACCTCCCCTGGCGCAACTTGAGGCCATTTCTTCTCATCCTATCACTTGTTACTTGGGAGAAGAGACCAACACCCACCTTGCTCCAGCCTCCTTTAAGGGAGCTGCACAGAGTGATGAAGTCTCTCTTCAGCCTCCTTTTCTCCAGACTAAACAGACCCAAGTCCCTCAGCTTGTTCTCCAGACCCTTTACCAGCCTTGTTGACCTCCTCTAGATATAGATAGCAGCTCAATATCTTTCTTGCACTGAGGGGCCCAAAACTGAATACAGGATCCAAGGTGCAGCCTCACCACAGCTGAATATAGCGGGACAATCCCTTCCCTAATCCTGCTGGCCACACCATGGCTGATCCAAGCCAGGAATGATTAGTTGTACCTAACAATAGCCAAAATAAGAGCAAACCCTCTTAGAGAAGGAGAACATCAGAAAACCATCTATTCTGACAGCAAACTTTTAGCCTTGTACCTGTCCCGATTTTGGTAAAGCTGGGATTAAACTGTATTAAAGACAGACTAAGGGGAAAACAATACTCTTTGAGATAAATTTAGAGGTGGCTGGGTACCTCAAATCCCTGGCACAGGGGAATAGGATCTGTGTTACAAATCCCATTCAAAACAACTCAAAGCCAAGGTTTGGGTTCAACCAGTTGTGGAGACACAGCAGCCAAGCGCAAAAGCTGGACCGGGACTCTGCTCCCCAAATTCCCTGGCATTTCAATCCCAACACTCATTCCAACCGATCTTCTCCTTTTAAAGTTAAAAGGAAAGGACGGGAATATATCCGCAGGCAGAAGGAAAATGCAAAGGGATATAAAAGGGATGTCACATCTGATCAGTTTGACACCACAGTGGAAAACATTGGTGGCTTCTCTGATTTATGTCTTTCTGCAGCTACTTTCTCTGCCTCATTAAAGTACGTAATTGCAGTAACTCTAAGTTCTTAGCAACATCTGCAGTCCAATATTTAACTTGGGTTGGCTACTCCGTGGCACCAAAAGCCAAGGCTGGGTGTGTTTCAAAATCCAGGATGACCTGGATTTTTCCACCAAGTCAACCTCTCGCAGCACGTTTGGAGCTCACACACGTATGGGTGCGGGACTGAGCAGTTGAATGTGGGCTTCTATGAGCTCCGGAGAAACAGAAAACAGTTGTGGTGTCAAATGCAACAAGAAAAAATAACCCGGTGCCTTATCTGGGGCTGTTTACCATTTGATTTTAATAAAGAAAGCCTGAAAAAGCCCCTGGTATAAAAAATGAAGTACTGAATATAAAAATTCTAAGAGAAATGCTATGTTCAATTAAAAAAAAAAAGAAGAGGAGGAACCCGCAGAAAGTGCACCGCAGCCACCATTCCCCAGCTTCTCCATTAGAGAG
>WAAB01009051.1:8956-106113 GCA_013389865.1 Piaya cayana | reverse complement strand
TCCTTTTAAAGTTAAAAGGAAAGGACGGGAATATATCCGCAGGCAGAAGGAAAATGCAAAGGGATATAAAAGGGATGTCACATCTGATCAGTTTGACACCACAGTGGAAAACATTGGTGGCTTCTCTGATTTATGTCTTTCTGCAGCTACTTTCTCTGCCTCATTAAAGTACGTAATTGCAGTAACTCTAAGTTCTTAGCAACATCTGCAGTCCAATATTTAACTTGGGTTGGCTACTCCGTGGCACCAAAAGCCAAGGCTGGGTGTGTTTCAAAATCCAGGATGACCTGGATTTTTCCACCAAGTCAACCTCTCGCAGCACGTTTGGAGCTCACACACGTATGGGTGCGGGACTGAGCAGTTGAATGTGGGCTTCTATGAGCTCCGGAGAAACAGAAAACAGTTGTGGTGTCAAATGCAACAAGAAAAAATAACCTGGTGCCTTATCTGGGGCTGTTTACCATTTGATTTTAATAAAGAAAGCCTGAAAAAGCCCCTGGTATAAAAAATGAAGTACTGAATATAAAAATTCTAAGAGAAATGCTATGTTCAATTAAAAAAAAAAAGAAGAGGAGGAACCTGAAGAAAGTGCAGAGCAGTTACCATGTCTCAGCATCTCCATTGGTGAGGAGCCTGGGCAGCAGGTAGCAATGCCCTCACTGCTCCCCTCCATGCTGACCCCAAGCCATTCTTCCACTATTTTACAAAATGGGCTGAAAATTGTGACAAATGTATCAAAGAATCATGGAATGGTTTGGGTTGGAAGGGACATTAAAGCCCATCCTATTCCAACAGGCAGGGACACCTCCCACTGAATCAGGAGCTTCAAGCCCTATCCAACCTGGCCTTGAACCCCTCCAGGGATGGGGCAGCCACCACTGCTCTGGGCAACCTGGGCCAGGGCCTCCTCAACCTCACAGCAAAACATTTATTCCAAAAATCTCATCTCACTCTGCCCTCTTTCAGCTTAAATCCATCCCCTCTTGTCCTGTCCCTGCCCTCCCTGATCAAGAGCCCTCCCCCAGCTCTCCCGGAGCCCTGTTCCGTACTGGAAGCTCATATGATGTAACCAGCTCGCTGACATATTGTACTGCAAATATAAAATACGCGGTGCCCAACCAGTGGCCTTTGTTCAATTTTCTGAGACCAAAAGAAGAAGGAGAAGGAAAAAAAAGGCATTTTGCTTATGTCCCAGCTGGTGGCTGAACCATCCCAAGCTGTCAGTGGGGGGGACTTAAGTAAATAGGAAGGAAATGCACAACGGGCACAACCAGATCTGCTTAAGAAAACACAAAATGTGTTAAAGAACACATTTTTATGCTGCCATCTGCAGCAGTTTCTGTTCAGAGCAGGGGTGCCATGCTCATAATTTAGGTGACAATGGGAGTGAGGTGTAAATTATGAAATGATCAAAAAAGGAGAACTTTCAGCTCTTTCGCTCCCCTCCCCGAGCAGTTCCCTCTCCTCTTGCTGAAGCGTGTCCAGAGAAGGGCACCAGAGCTGGGGAAGGGGCTGGAGAACAAGCTTTATGAGAGGTAGCTGAGGGACCTGGGACTGTTCCACCTGGAAAACAGGAGGTTGAGGGGAGACCTGATTGCTCTCTGCAGCTCCTAGAAAGGAGGTTGTTGTGAGGTGGGTGCTGGTTTCTTTTCCCAAGTGAGAGGTGATAGGACAAGAGGAAACAGCTTCAAGTTGCACCAGGGCAGGTTCAGACTGAACATCAGCAAAAATTTCTTCACAGAAACGGTTCTCAGGCACTGGCAGAGGCTGCCCAGGGAGGTGGTGGAGTCACCATCCCCGGAGAGGTTTAAAAATGGGTAGATGAGGTGCTCAGGGATCTGGTTTAGTAGTGGACAGGTATGGTTGGACTTGATCTCAAAGGTATTTTCCAACCAAACAATTCTATAATTCTACACAGGACTCAAGGATGGCTGGTGGGACAGAGCCAGGGAAGGATGTGCCAAATCTGGGAAGGCCAGGATGCTCACTGTTGCTCCAGCCTCGCTGCAGGGCTTTTATTTTATCTCTGCATCCCTATGAGATCTTATTTGCTTGCAGAAAACTGAATTAACCCTCCCATACAGGAACCAAGTGTGCCTGTTTAACACTAGGTAACAATGCAAACACTTAAAAGAAGTTGAAATTTTTCATTTAGGGTTGCAGAGGAAGACAGAAAAGATAACTCTGAAGGAATACAGGCAAAGGAATAAACTCAGTGCAGTTTATCCTGTAGGCAGCTGCCTACACACACGGCACATCATGGTTTCAAAAGCCACTGAAGGAGCCTGTCCCCTACCAGGAGCTTTGAAGAACTCAACCATAACGAGGTTAGTGCCGCGGGTGTTTCCTGGTAGTATCGTACTACTTTTCCCAGCCCAGATCTGGCCCATGGCAGATGGGCTCACATGAAACGTAGATCCCGGAGGATTCTGGAGAGGAAGCAGAAAATGCCACCCACTTTCAAGGTCACAGCTGCAAGGAGATCCCTGCTCAGTCTGCTGTGCTGATCGCTTACATATGAGATGAGCCTTGGAAGAGGAATGAAAATATATGTATATGAGAATATTCCGGGAAGAGCTGTCATTGGACAGCCCCGCTGCTGGCCAAGGAACACCGCAACGAGCCCTTGCATTGACAAGAACCTCATGGCAGCTGCACTGTTATCAAGAAGAGATGCACTCTTGGAAAAAAGCTGCACGGTTTGAGGTTTTCCAGCTCAAAATAATCTCTTGTAGAGGATGAAATACAGCTGCCTGTCCATGAGTAAGTTCCTATGCTCCAAAGCAAGCGTGTGACTCATTCAACAAAACCCAAGTGCATCAACATCAGCCACGGGGCTGATTTTAAAAGGTTACTTGTTATTCACCAGCAAATTAGATTTGTCAACAGATGGAGAAAGCTAAAACTCAGTATCGCTTGGTTCCGTGATTCAAAGAGCAAAGAGCCTCATCCAGCAAAGTGGAATAATGAGCCCTTCTGAGGCAGGTGACACCTTGCGTGACATTAAGACACCAGATGGGGAACAAGGCACAGAGCAGAAGAGCCCAGAACGTGGCTGGTGCTGCTGCAGGGGTGCTTGTAATGGCAAGGATGGGAAGACTCCCAGCCTGCTGCAGCCAGCGTGGAGCTGGGAAGGTCGCTTTGTCTGCACCATCAACACCGTGATTAGTGCTTTGGCAATGGGGCAGCCCGGGAACACCCAGTGCCTGGTTAGAGCAGCACGGGAGCACTAGTGGGAGGAAAGGTGCTTTCTGAGCAGAAAGCAGGGCAGCAGCTCTGCTCACATGTGCTGGATGGGTCCAACATGGACAGAACCTGGTCCATACGCCTGGAAGGTCCTGGCTTGGGTGGGCATCTATATCCATTATATTCAGCACTGCTGAATCCTGTGCTCAGTTTTTGGGCCCCTCAGTAAGACACTAAGCTGCTGGAGTGTGTCCAGAAGAGGGGAACAGAGCTGGTGAAGGAGCTAGAGAACAAGCCTTATGGGTAGCAGCTGAGGGACCTGGGGCTGTTTAGCTTGGAGAAGAGGCTGAGGGGAGACCTCATCACCACTCTCTACAGATTCCTGGAAGGAGGTTGTAGCAAGGTGAGTGTTGGTCTCTTCTCCCAAGTAACAAGGGATAGGATGAGAGGAAATGGCCTCAAGTTGCACCAGGGGAGATTTACATTGTATATCAGGAAAAATTTCTTCACTGATAGAGTGGTGAAGTCCTGGCAGAGGCTTCCCAGGGCAGTGGGGGTGTCTCCATCCCTGGAGGGGTTCAAAAACCATGTGGCTGTGGCATTTTGGGACACAGTTCAGTCAACACAGTGTGGTTGGGCTGATGGTTGCACTGGATGAGCTTAGAGGTCTTTTCCAACCTTAACAATTCTATGAGTCTTTAGTGTTGGATTCTACCCTGGATCTTCACTCTATGGACTTCAGCCTGATGTTGTTTTGAGTAGTTTTAGCATGGTTTTGTAGCTTAATTTCTTCTGACAGTGAGAAGGAACCCTTAAGGTTTCTGTAAACTAGCATGTTTATGAGTTAGAGCCAAACAGAGAGCCGGGTCCAACGCGGCCTGTGAGCAGCCAGCCCCATCACTGCAAAATGACACGATAGAGCACAGGACGTGCCACAAGGCATTAATCTCCCAACACACAATTTCAGCCTTGAAATCTCTGCCTGACAGATACACGAGCAGCTCAGACATGACTGAGGGAAGTTTAACGAAGCAGCAAATTACAGCTCTGCCCAGGATTTTCCACCCAAGATACCACATAGGTATTTCCCAGTACTCGCTCAGCGGCAATTGTGGTCACAGCAGCTCCTTGCTGGCGTCTTGTGGCGGCACCGCTGCTGTTATGGTGCTGGTGGTCACGGGTCTCTGGGCCACAACAGGGGCACTGTCACCCGAAAACAGATGAGTGATGCCAGCCCAACACAACCAAAAGTACTTGCATAGACCCAGCAAGCTCCAAAGTTGCCATTTGGTACTTGCTTGGAGATGCCTTGTGCGTGAGCCTGGTCCTGAAGACCCTCAGGGTTCCCTGTTTCAACCTTGCTCTGGACAAGGAATGGTTGTTAGACCGTGATAATGATGATGAACGTGTTCATGAACACGACGTCTTGAGAAATCATGAACATCTAGGACTTCTCTAATGTTTCCCTGTCAGGACCTCCATGTGCTTTCTACACTCGGAAGATGACAGATGGCAAGAAAGAGGCAAGAAAAGCAGCAGCGAGACACGGGGCCTGTGGAGACAGAAGCTGGGAGCTGAGCCCACCTGAGACACCTTTGGGATGCACCCAGCCACTCCTCTGCAGCCAATTCTCCGAAGCGACCTCAGCTTTGGAATATAATTCAGCTGCAGCTCAAAGAACACCCCATCCATTCCTGACCTGATCCATTCACAGAAATCCCTCCACATCCCCAAACAAAATTATTTTCCCCAACTTACTGATATTTTACCTAAAAGTACAGATTATTTTGATTGTTGTGGATGTTGTGGGGGGTTTGCACTCAGTTACATGTTTTTTGAGGGAGGAAAAGCACCACGAAGAGAGAAACAGCAGAACCACCATGTACATCCTTGAAGCCTCCTCTGATGAGGGCATCTCCACCGGAGCGCGGCCAAGAGCACTGCCCGCCCAGGCAGTCAAGGAAAACCACAACAAGGACTCTTATCACCGCACTGGATGTGTGTGGATTATTTCATTTGGCACTCTTTGGAGCTGTCCTAATCTTTTCCTTTATGATTACTATTAAACAAGTCATATTCCTCATGGAATTTCCTAGCTATGCCTGTTTATATTTTTCTCTACATCATAGTTAATATTTTAAGATCGCCTCTTTTTTTTTTTCTTCTTTACTTCACTTTCATATGTTTTTCCTCATTTTATAAATTAGGTTTCTTGTTTAGTAGTCATGACAACAATGGACTGTGGTGGTTACACCACAGCCAGGGGCTTTTTTTTTTTCATGTTCTCCCCCCACAAGCTGTCTTAGAGAAAATATCCTTTAAGTAAACAGAAGCATAAAATGAAAGGGGCAAGTCCGGTCCCGACTCCTCCTCCTTTCCCCCCAGTGACCCACTTCAACAAGACTTCCCAGCATGGTGGGTGAGGACTCATTTGGCTCGAATCCCACAAAGTCTTATCCACTTAGTTAACTTCGATGGGAATACTCAGAGCAGATCAGGTGAAACATATGTAAGTCTTTAAAGCCTATGTCTAAAAGGCGGAAAGCTAAAAGCTAGAGCTGCATTTTCCTTCTGGGCGTTGATCTTTGCACAACAGCCAGCAGGTCACGGTGCTATGGGGTGAGCCTGGTCCTGGGGGGAGGATGGGGTGACTTCCATGAGATGCTGCAGTTCAACATCATCTTCTGACCAGGGACCATAAGGACCACCGGTGGACCAGTGACTGCAGATCCTGCACAGCCACATGATGACTTTTGCTCTCTTGCTCCAGCCTCTCAACAAACCCCAGCAGCTGGAGGCAGCTTGACCCGCCTACTCCCACCTCAGCATTTCAATTAGCAGGAAGCGATGATTAAAGCCTTTTTATCAGGTCAACCTGGAGACCCCAGCAAAGGAATTTCAAAGCAAAGGGTTATCATATCAACAAATGCATTTTTCTGACCTAGAGAACAGCTTTTGTTAAAAAAAATGAACATTATATTTAATCTTCTAGGAAGCTGGTAATCAGTAGCTTAGAAGGAATTTAGGCTTTTGGAGAAATGGGTGAATATTTTATTTTAGACTTCTCCCACAAGCACAGTAAATGGCAATGGGTTATGGATCTGTGTTCACCCATGCCAAGAGATAACTACAATTCCACGGTGAGGTTTACAAACCAAACATAAAATACCAATTACATCGAGGGCCAGCCACACTGAAAACAACGGTGAATCCAGAGGAGGCAACGAGGAAGGGAAAAGGCTGGGAATTCAACAAAGGCAGATGAACATTTAATATGGCAGAACCTCTGGGAGCCCTGAGACACTAAGTCCAGATGTTCAGAGGTCGATGTAACCTGATTCCAAGAAGGAAGAGGATGTATTTCTTAAAATTCCCTGTTGTGCTTTAATTTACTGCAGTCTTGCAGAGGACGCATGTGGCGATTGCAGGTGGAGCTGCAGATTGACCATAAACATGACGCTCGGGGCAAAAGACTTGAGCCGTTTCAGGTTTGGCTGCCAAGACGGTTGAGGTACAGATTTTCATGAAAACATCTCCCTCCCTTTCACCTGTGCTCCAGTGTAACGGGGGCCAGAGGAAAACCCTGCAGCAGAGAGACTGCAGGCACCGACAACCCCTTTCACTGATGATAGCCAAGATCAGGAGCAGGCAACAGCCTGAAGGGAGGTTCTCCAGCTGACGACCACTTCTTCACTGGGTGGAGAAGGGCAAAGGGGAAGGAACACAGGATGGATGGCAACATTTTGAAAGTCCATTTCTTATCTGCAGTTACATTGCCTCTGCATAGCCCCAGGAAAATGATCTCTGGACTTCTTCTGCATCCTCGTCTGCCCCTGTACACTACATTGGGAGGGAAGGAACATATTGGCCCCATAGTGTCCCTGGCCCCATCCCATCTGCCCACTGAGTCACAGAGACAGAGCTGATTTGGATGCACTGGGTTTCTGAGTGCCCCCTCCCCCAATCCTGACCCTTTTACCTTGGCTTTGCTCCCTCTGAGGCTTCTGGCCTGGGCAACGATCAGTGTTTGATTGGGGAACTGGCAGATTGGCCGCTGTTGCTACAGAGGGATTTGTGTGGGGATTAGAACCGGTTTTCAAGGGTTGGCTATGGAATAAATGACATTATTGATGCAATAAAAGCAATCCCTGTCCCTTTCCCGTTCTCCACTCCTGCCGCACTAATTCTGAACCTTGATCCAAACAAACATTATGATTTGTTTCTTCAGATGATTTTTTTTTTTAGATTTCTGATGCCTATAATCTGAGTTTTCCACTGCCCCTGCAACAGGAGCTGGCAGGTGCTCTAAAGCAGACTAGGATGTGAAGGCTGACTGGTAGATAAGAAATGATTGTCCTTCCTTCTATCCCAACCTGTTCCACGCTATAGGAACACAGAATTCAGCAAATCTCTTTCCCTAATCTCTTACTCTGCTCAAGGAGAACGACTTGAGCTTTCATCATTTAATCTCTTCCAAAGTCCACTGTCTCCTCAAGGAAGGAGGAGGGCTGGAGGAATCTCTCACCCTGATGCTACCCAACCTCAGAGCTCCTGGCACAGGGCAGCCCAGACCCAAGCAACCAAGCAAGCAGCAGCAAAAGGTGTTGGGTTAAAATTGCTCCTCCAGAGGAGCTGGTTAAGGTAAGGATGAAAAGATATTCACCAGTCGTCTGATCAGAGAAAAGTTATTAGCATGATCTGTGCCCAGGCACTACCGAACACTTCAGGCACTGGAAAACAGATAAGAACAACTGGTTCTGCACCACAAGAGGACGTAGAGGTGAAGACCTGTGGACATGGCCAAGGGGTCACTTCCATTCCCGTGGCTCACAGCCTGGAACGGGAGCAGATGAACAGGAGCAGATGAACAGGAAACGCATCGTTACAAAACACCGGGGGGCTGGGGGGAGGTCATTTTGCAAAGACCATTTGGTGTGGGAGGTTTTGGTTCCTCACTGCATCTGCTCGTTCTCATGGCTTCAACGGTTACAAAGGCTCACCACTGCCACAGACTTGGGCACTCCTCTCAGAGAGGACCTGGGGCTTTCGTGCCTTCAAAGGGGAAAAAGAAGGTTCCGCTACATCCTGAGGCAGAAAGGTTAACCAAGCACATGCATCTGTGAATGTGACTTCAAGCCCCTTTGAACTGATAAAACTGAGACGGCCAGAACAGCTCCAGTCTAAGCTGTTGGCAAAAACGCAATGCACGGTGTCACCCAAACACCAANTCAGAGAGGACCTGGGGCTTTCACGCCTTCAAAGGGGAAAACGAAGGTTCTGCTACATCCTGAGGCAGAAAGGTTAACCAAGCACATGCACCTGTGAATGCGACTTCAAGCCCCCTTTGAGCTGATAAAGCTGAGCGGGCCAGAACAGCTCCAGTCTAGGCTGTTGGCACAAACGCAATGCACAGTGTCACCCAAACGCCACAAAACCCAGCCAAGATGACACAGGGGCATTCAAAAGGCAAGAGGGGCAGCCAGGTAGCTACTGCCATGACAAGGAGAAGGGCTCCTCCAGAATACCTGACCCTCTCTTCCTCCCTGCTCACCTGCTCGCTCACAAGGTTCAAGAAATCAATCTATGTGCCCTACCAACCCTGCAGTAATCTGGTACTGAACATTCCCACACCGCTCTGAGGATTTACTGCTTATGTTGTGAGCAGTTCTGCTTCCAGACCAGTGGTGGCTGCCCCATCCCTAGAGGTGTTCAAGGCCAGGCTGGATGGGGCTTTGAGCAGTCTGATCCAGTGGAAGGTGTCCCTGCCCATGGCAGGAGGCTGACACTGCATGGGCTTTAAGGTCCCTTCCAACCCAACCCATTCCATGATTCTATGATTCTGCTAGAGTTTCTCCATGTTCCCATTCCACTGCCTTGTATGCCTGATATGTGCAACTGGGAGAGACCCATGCTCTGCACATGTAGATGCTTCCTCTAACACCAGCATGAGTCAGTAATGATAGGGCTCATAAAAAGGAACCATTTTTCATGTTTTGGAGAGTTCAGATCCTTGGATCTTCATTCGCTGAGTCAATCAGCTGCATCAGTCAAGCAGAGTGCCAGGGGGATTTTCTCTTTCATCTCTTCTCTCATCAGCACAAGTCACGAGAAGTGCCGATGCGATGAGTAGGGAACATTGTTTTAGGCACTTGCTTTCTCAGCCTTTGCAAAACTGGCACTGATTTAGGGTTTCTCAGCACTTGCAAGTTTTTCTCATTAAAGTGGGGCGTAGATTTAAAGTGCCCTATCTCTTCCAGAGTTGCTCTAAATGTGGACACCAAGCTCCGACCAGGCCTGCGTTGTTCCTGTTCAGCTTAATCCATCTTCAGAGTGTCAAAAGGAGCAGATGATCAAGAACACCTTCTGTGGACAGACAAACGGTCAGCGTGCTCCTGGCAGAGACAGAACTAAAATGCAAGAGTCCCTTGGAGGAAAACAAGAGAGGTGTCACCTCATGCTGCAAACAGTGGCCCAAGACAAGGTATTTTGGGGCTTGACGCTCAGCTGAACTCATCCACCAACTCTGTTTATAGCAGCAAGAAAAATCCACTACCCTCTGCAAAATCCAATATACGCTGGGCTGATGGTTCGATTGGACGCTCTAAGAGGTCTTTCCCAAACTTAACGATCCTATGAACATTGCCCCAAGGAAAGGAAAGGTGAGACTTAAGGTTTGCAAACAATTTGCCAAGCAAGGACCATTGCTGACCATTGTGCAGCGCCTCCATCCCACGCGTGGGTGGGTGCACGCCCCAGGAAGACTCGGGATCTGCTGCTTGCATCCAAGTGCAACTTCACTCATCTCGGCCAGCACGGCAAACAACCCACAGCTGCTCCAAGAGTATCTCGCATGAAGCGGCAATTTCTCTGAGTCACCGGCTCCAAGAAACCCCAGTTTTTATAAGAAGATGAAAGTAATGAGTGACACAGGTTTCCTGCGATTTCTAGCTGTTGCATCACCAAAGAGATAATGTCTTTGGGGGTGCCTGGGGAATCAGATAACACAGCTGTGTAAACTGCGTGTGGGCTAAACTATCTCAGGGCTGTATCCTCATCCCAACACTTCCAAATCAAAATAAAACCTCTCTGGAGGCAACATCATTACAGAGAAACATTAAACCCAGCAACTTGGCTCAGAACAAACAAATGAGTTATTTTGATCAAAGCAGGACACCACAAAATCCATCTTCACCTCTATCTCTAAGCAGCCGGGACACCAAGCTCCACGGCTTTGTCTTTACTCTGAGATTACCTGGGGTTCCTTCTAATGGCTTTAATTAAAGCCATCCAATCCTTGTGCAAGGGATACGGGTAAAACTTGCACCTCTGACTGTTGTAGCTGTACCTCCAGCTGGCACAAGGTGTGCTGAAATCCACCTGTTTCAGCACAGTGGCCAAGGAAGACTCTGGCTGCTCCTTCAGGTGAGGAAGACGTGTAGAGCTAAGTCTGTGCAGGGAAATTTGGACGTGGCTAAAGGCAGAGTCAACCAAGTCAGATCTTCTGTGCTTGGAGAAGACAGCGTGTTCAGAGAAGCACTGACCATTGGAGCTCCCTGGCTTTGTTAACCTGAAGCCAGAAACCCAAGGTAAGAACATAATTTTAACCTGCTCTGGCAGCCAGGGAGACCAGAGGAAAGACTAAAAAGCAGCAATGGTAGGAAGCTCACCACAGCCATTAACCGCAGCAAAATTCTCCCTTCATCCCCAAGAACACAGCACCAAAGGCAACAGCCCACTCCCAGCCCCTTCCACTCCTCAAATGGGCACGTTCTGTCTTCACACATCTATATCTGATGCTATTAAATGAGTCTCTTCATAATACATGTATTAAAAATTCCCTTTAAAAACAAGTTCATAATCTGCCATCTGTTTCCAGTTAGGCTGTTNCCAAACTGGATATTAAACATTATTTAAAGGTCCCCAAAACTAGATAGGGAAGTAGAAAAAAACAAAAATCCAAATACACACCCCCTCCCCCCAACCAGTGCTGCTGTGTTGAAAAATGAAGAGCTGGTGAGAGCCAAGGGCTGGGAAGATGCAATGTGACCAGTTCAGACCAGGAAATACGTACAGAAAATGTGATTAAACTTGGAAGAACTTCATTGTAATTTCAAGTCATTACACTTAAAGTGGATAAATCGACAGCTTAAACAGAGATTGGACACGTACTAGTGGGCGAGTCCGTTGGCTTGGGCAACGTTAATGGATCATAATGGTTTTAGTTTGCTTTAGTGGCTACACCTAAACATAAACAAATAATCATCACTGGAAATATGGCAGCAATTCATGTTCAAGATCATGTCATGGACTTCAGTAACATCTCTGGTTTATAGCTGGTCTGGCTCCTATTAGACCTAATGTTTTATACGGACACTTACAGATAGATGCAATCACACGTGCAACCATACTTTATGTCCTGTCCTTGTTTGGACCCAAACGCTGCAGCAAAGCACCAAGCAAATCACATCTGGAAAGTGCAGATGTTTTGAAGCTATTGCAGCCTCGCCAACTCATCTCGTTTCTCTGACAACATCATAGAAATCGATTTTTCTCTTTGAGCCCAAGCACCTGGAAATTCTGCGAGAGGGCTGCAGACACAAAGGTTCTGGATTGCAGAGAAATCTTGAAAACTAAATCTTAGCAAAAGTAAAACCAAGGGGGAGGGGAGGAAACCAATCCTGCCTCAGAGTCTAGGGAGCCTAAGTGCTCCACAACCTCTTCCCTTGGCAAAGGAAGGACCACATGTGGTGGATGTCAGCCATGTCATTCAATACAGCTCTGGAAGGTGTTCATGGAGTACGAAGAGGAGAGCAGTGTAAAGCCTACACAGAAAATGAGACCTGAGAATACCCTGGAAAGCTGTAAGAAGAAAAGCCAAGGGCAGCCAGAATTGGTTGCATTTTCATTCTGCTTAAGCTTTCAATGTGGGGAAGCTAATGTCTGATCTATGAATTCCAATGTTCACCAGTATGTCCAAGGACACGAGGCCACTAGAGCCTACCTGGTCGGTTCCTGGGTCTCCCTGGCCTGGCCACAGTGTTACTGTGGCACGGAGATGACACCAATGGCACTGAACCCGGCCACCGCTGCTGCGACGCCCAACACACGTGGCACCTTCCACCACGAACCTGGAACTCCTCCCTCTGGCACGGCCGCACGCTCTTTCTCCTCCCTGCCGCCGTGTCCTTTGCCATTTGAGCAAATACACGCTGCTCTGAAATTAAACCAGTACTCTTGGATGGCCAAACTCTTCCTGGCCCCAAAATCAAGTTCTCCAGTCAACAGTGAAAATTAATACAGACCTTCCTGCTGCATTTTTACAGCCATGGCAGCGCTCTGCATCCTGGGGGCCTCCCAGGCAAATCTGATTCCATTGCTGGGCGTAAAATCTTACTCTCAGGTTTAATGAGCAAACCCACTATCAGCAGCAAAGGTGAGACGATGGGCATCCTAGCTCAGGGTATCTCCACAAGACGCTTCCAAGAGTCACTAAACCCTCCTCTGTGGAAACCCAGCATGTTGCAAGTTCAGACAACCAAATGCAGAGGTACCAAAAATCAAAGACTGACAGTGTCCCAAATAACCACATTTTTCTTTTTGATTAAAAAAAAACCAAAAACCCCAACAATCTGCAAACTCAAGGCTGTGGGATCCCTCCAAAGTTTCGGCGTGCCAGCAGGATGACTGATGGTAAATCACACCAGCTCCAGGGCTCCGGCGCAGACTGCTGCCAGGCGGCCCCGCCTGTTGGAGTCACTGACGGTCCCCTTTCCAATTAATCAAGTTCCCATACTGATTAACAGCATGATTCATGTCTCTCGTTAGGCGCATTCTGTAACAAACAAGGCTGTATTTCAAGGCCGCTGGCTTAATGGTTAAAATAAATACCTTCCAAATTTCTATTTTCAAGTAGCTGAACCTTTTCCACCTTTACAACTAATTCAGACTTCCTTCAAATTATTTTTCTAAGTAATATAACAATTTGTTTTTCATTAGAGCTTGTCAAAGCCGGACTTGGGTTTATTTTGAGAGAAACCAGCGCTCTCCAGAAACTGTTTAGTACAATTTGAATGACGCCCAAAGGGGTTATTGCAGCCACAATCAAAATAGAGTTTACAGCACTGGCTAGGGGTGACACTTTATTTAATGATTTCAAAAAAAGAGAGAGAAGAGAACAAACCCCCCAGTCCCCTGAATCAGGAGCTAATTAAATGCACTCCTATGGCTAACAGTAAGTGTTTCTAACTCACTCGGACTACTGCAGAATGCAAGAACCTAACTTGTTGCTAACTAATACCAGACACCGTTATACAAGCAGTGTTATTTACTAATTTGGGGTGGTAGGCACTGGTCTGGCTAGGTCTGGCACAGCAGCCTCGCCTGGCAACAACAATTATCAAGCTGGATGTGAAATCAAATAGAGAAGCGATTAAAAGTTTTGGTTCTGCCTGCTTAAGCTTTTAATATTTTTTTTTAGGAGGTATAGCTGGGTATTTCATTTAAGGTGGTTAAATGTACCAGAAAGTTGATCCTGGAGCTCCTTTGATTTCACATTCCGTTTGTTTTGCTGTCGGTGGGAGGTTGAAGGATGAGGCAGGGACAAGAGGACCTGGGAACCCACCCTGCACACGGCGCAGGGCTGGCCTGAGCGCCCCGCAGGCTGCAGTGCTGACGACTGATCTCCATAACCCCAGTCCAATGCTTCAAGGTTCCCAAACAACCTTTTAAAATGCTCTTTCTCCATCTTCCATCTTGGATTTGAGTCCAAAGCAGTTTTTTAAACAACTGAGCTGCAAAACCGTTTTCCATTGGACCACTCCTCCCTGAGCAGCAAACTCATGTTCTGCTGTTAATTTTCCCGAGACATTCTCTGTTGGTTTTTTTCTAAACCACAACAAAATCAACAAAATTTGGCCTTTTTTGAAGGCTGAATTTCCTCATTGTTTTCTCAGGGGAAAGGCTGCAGGGCTGCCCAGCCCCAGCAGCAAACACCCACTCGCTTGCCCCCTCCAGGGATGCTGCACCCAGGGGATTGACCTTGAGGGGGATTTGCAGGTGAAATCAGAGGCTGGCTTAGGGATCTCACCTGGTGGAGCACTGGAGAATTGTGCCCAGTTCCAGAATCCTCAACATAAGGCCATGGGACTGTTTGAACAGGTCCAGAGGAGGCCATGGAGATGATCCAAGGGCTGGAGCACCTCTGCTATGAGGACAGGCTGAGAGTTGGGGTTGCTCAGCCTGGAGAAGAGAAGGCTCCAGGGAGACCTTAGAGCAGCTTCCAGTGCTGAAAGGGGCTACAAGCAAGCTGGGGAGGGGCTCTTGATTAGCGTGAGCAAGGATGGGACAAGGGGGAATGGCTTTAAATTGTAAGGGGGAAGATTCAGATGATATCTTAGGAAGAAATTCCTCACACTGAGGGTGGGAAGGCCCTGGTTGCCCAGAGTAGTGGTGGCTGCCCCATCCCTGGAGGTGTTAAAGGCCAGGTTGGTTGGGGCTGGGAACAACCTGATCCAGTGGGAGGTGTCCCTGCCCATGGCAGGGTTGGAACTGGATGGGCTTCGAGGTCCCTTCCAA
Organism: Piaya cayana; assembly: GCA_013389865.1. Lineage (NCBI taxonomy): Eukaryota > Metazoa > Chordata > Aves > Cuculiformes > Coccyzidae > Piaya > Piaya cayana. Next base: position 91,353 of record WAAB01009051.1, on the reverse strand, counting down.
CCCGAACCATTCCATAATTCCATGATCACATCATCTGCAGTCTCTCTCAGGGTCTAAGCTCAAGGGTCCTCCCAGTTCTAGTTTTCTGGTGCCATGCCCGAATTTTCTGTCTCCTATGGCAAACTGGGCAGCAGCTTTACTCTCACACATGACACCTTCATAAGGGAACAACATTACTCTGCATCAACAAAGAAAATTCTAGCAGTGCAAACTTCCTGTAGGAGCACAATTAAAGCACAAACAAAAGGCCTGATTCTTCTGCTACTACCCTGAAACTTGTGGAACCCTGATAATCCTGGAAACATACCCAATTTACATCAATATAAGAAAAAGAACCAAATCGAGCTAGTATCTGACAAGTGAAAACAAACACTGGATTCAGATCCTTTCTGCAAGGAAGGGGGAGCTGTTTAATTTTTGTTGCTCCTCCCTGGGCTGCTGCTGTGACCTCTGCTACCTCCTAACTCAGCAACACTATATGTTGCAGCTGCGGCACTGCAGCAGCATGATTTAATTTGTGCCTGTGAGGCTGGAAGGGCAGCTCATCCCTCCAACGGCTTGCGGCATGGCAGGAGCACTGCAAGCAGGGGAGGTGGTCCTCCCCTCCCAAAAGAGACGGGGGGGGAAAGCCTCGCTTCGTCTCCCATGGAGAGAAGATGGGAAAAGGATCAACTAGATGAAAATGTCCATTTCCATCAAAAATGTTTAGCAGGCTGGGGATTGTCCAAGCCAAGGGAAAAAAAGGAAAGAAAATGTCTATTTATTCAACAACTGTTTTCTGCTTAAAAAGAAAAAAAATAAATTGCTTTGCTGCCCTCTCTCCTGCACATTCCTGGCTCGCAGGAGGGCAGGGGTTGTGTGGCTCCAATGCCGTGTCTAGCTGGGCAAGGGGACGATGCAGGGCTCACTTGCCAAAGGAAAAGAGCTAGAGGTTTCTGCTGCAGGAGGTTTCTGCTGCAGCCCCTCCACCCCATAACGCTGCCGCCTTCCCATGCAGCCCCTTGGCCGGACCCCGAGAGCTGTTGTGGGAGCTTTCTTTGTCAGCGCTCTGAGTTCGAGGGGGTTTTGGCTATGGAGGTTTTATCTTTGCCTTCCGTGAGGCTTAAATTCAGCTTCGCTCTTGGCATTGTCATCCCTACGCTTTATATACAGCTCCTGCTGAAATCCATCCCGGGAGAGCCCAGATTTCAGCCCACTGCCAAGCCTCTGCAGGGAGAGGATGAGTGATGGGAAAGAACTGGCAACCCCAAGGATTCGCTGCTCCGGTTCCTTCGTGGAACTGCTGTCCCCATGTGTGATGCTGGGGGTTGAGCTCATCCCAGCACAAATGTCCCCCCCACCCCGAGCTCCCTGGCCGTGAGGCTGCACAGAGGATGCTCCATGCAGGACATGCCAGGAGCTTTCAGGGGCCATGGAAAGGAGTCAGGCTCCTCAAAATCAGACAAATCCAAAGGGATTTGAAGGCCTAAAACTCTCCTCACATCCTAAGAACCCCACACTCTGCCTATAAGATTGTAACGCAGAAGAGCACTGTGGAAAAAAAGGAAAGGGGTTTGGTCTCTTCTCCCTGGTAGCCAGTGACAGGACGTGGAGAAATGGCTTCAAGATGCACCATAGGAGAGATGTAGGTTGGTCGTTAGGAGGAATTTTCTTACTGAAAGGGTTGTCAGGCATTGGCACAGGTTGCCCAGGGAGGTGGTGGAGTCACCAATCCCTAGGGGTGTTTAAGAGACAAGTAGATGTCACACTTGGGGACGTGGTCTGGTGGTGACGTAGCAGGGCTGGATCATGGTTGAACTTGATGATCCTAAAGGTCTTTTCCAACCGAAAACATTCTGTGATTCTGTGAATGATCCTGCCTTTTCAACAGCGCTTAGCTTTATACTTTCCATTTACTATTTACTTATTTCTGGATTTTACCTTTGTGACACTGAACCTCCATCCCATCTGGCATGGCCACAACCACCCCTTGGCTGTAAGAAACCTCAGTCCCCTCCCCACTGGGCCCCGCAGCCTCCTTGCCGTGCTCTCTAACCCAGCGCTACCTGCCAGCTCTGAGGGGCAAGGTGGCTTTTTTTCCTGGCTTTTAGGCTTTCCTCTCGCTTCCCCTCATCAACTCCTTTGCCAAGCAATGTGATTTTACTGCCTGGCTTAAGGAGCCAAGAAATACGTTTGCTGGTGTAAGCTGCACATTAGAAAAAAGCTGCACGTTGTGAAAAACATGCAGCTTCAGGGTTTTAGGAGCCAGCGCTGGAGAAGAGCAAAGCACCCGCAGAGCAGCAAGGCCATGGGTTTGCACCCTCTCCGGTTTCACTCACGGACACTGGTACTCAGCTCTGCCTGACTGAGGGGGGCTGAACAGGGGGATGGACGTACGGGTGTGCAAAGGTGACTATGGAAGTGTCAGCAGGGAGAGAGGAGAGACAATGCGATGCTTTTGTGGGTGGTGTGGTGGGGAGGGGTCCCACGCTGTCGACCTGCGGGCAGGGGAAAGGACTTGCCTTCCCTGTGCAGCACTTCCATCCTCCCTCCCCCTCAAAACCACAAGCTCCTTAGGGCATGGGTAGGTTCTGCGTTGATATTTCTAAAGAACCAAGAACAACACAGCCTAGGCCGTCACGTGTGGTCTTTAAGATTCTCCAAGACCTCTTTTCCCCCCTTCAGACACTAACAGCCACATTTTAGACTGGATTTCTCTTGAATGTCAAGAGTGCATCAGACCTACATGTATGTTCTTGAGGCTCAGGCCCAAACACTACTACAAAATCAGCCAACTGGTACAATCAGACTCCAAATCAAAGTAACACTCACCACAGTGATTTGTAAAACATTGACCACTGTCACCACTTGCAGCTGGATTTCCATCCCATTAGGTGAATATCACAGTCAAGAGACATGCACCGACTACCTCATCCTTATAAATTAGAGAGGGTGTCCAAAACCCCAGCCCCAGCACTGGAAGTTTAAACCTAAGATGGAAGATTGAGATGTTAGGAAAAAAGGTTTGACTGCGAAATGGGTGGGGAGGCCCTGGCTCAGGTTGCCCAGAGAAGCTGTGGCTGCTCCATCCCTGGAGGTGTTAAAGGCCAGGTTGGATGGGGCTTGGAGCCCCTGATCCAGTGGGAGGCGTCCCTGCCCCTGGCAGAGGGTGGAACTGGATGGGCTTTGAGGTCCCTTCCAACCTAAACCAGTCCATGACTCTACAAACCTCTCTCTGAGGAGCAGGGAGTCACTGGCATGGAGGCCACTCTCTGGCATGCATGAGATGGGCAGGCTGGTGGGTCGCCCCTGACACACCATGGGGACAGTCCCCTGTCCTGGGCCTGTGGCCATGGCCATTAGCAGCCATGCTGGTGGCTGGGCAGCTCTTCCACAACCTGCCTGGGGGGAAAGTGGCCAATGGGGACTGCCCAGAAAATCTTGGATGCCGTTTTCTCTCCATCCACCTTTGACCCTGACAAACGTGCTCTGGGCGCTGCAATCTGATTGAGAATCTGAGTGCAGATGTCCTGCAAAAAATACACCCACAGCTGTAAATCACAAAGCCCTCCCCAATCTGCTGGTTGGCGACAATGAAGAATGATTTCTCTAATGGGAACTGGCCAGCGTTCAACCCACTCCTTGATTATCTTATTTTTTTTTTAAGCCAAGACTATTTATATCGAGAGATGTGCAGTAAGTACAGCTTTGTGATTTACTGAAGATCAAAAAGCAGCCAAAGTGGAAGATTTCTGGAAGCTGAAGCTACAGGACTCGTATCAGAGCAGACAGATGCCAAACCAAGATCACAGCAACATCCACAAGTACCAAAGTTCTGGGACAACACAGCTCCTTGTGCTCACCACTTTGGGTCTTGCAAGGACATGGATGAGTGGGTGAGCATGGGAAGGGGATGGTGCAGAGATGCGCCTACGCAGCATGTGTTTCAGTTGTCATCACCCTGATCTCCCACATGGTAGGTGGCCCAGGGTGGTCCAGCCCACTGGGACAGGCCCTCTCTACCTACAGCATGACTGGCACAATCCCATGGGAATCTGGCATGGGACAGATCATAGAATCAGGGAACGGTTTGGGTTGGAAGGGACCTCAAAGCCCACCCAGTTCCAACCCCCTGCCATGGACAGGGACATCTCCCACTGGTTGCTCAAAGCCCCATCTAACCTGGCCTTAAACACCTCCAGTGATGGGGCAGCCACAACTTCTCTGGGCAACCCAGGCCAGGGCCTCCGCACTCCTATTGTGAATAATTTCTTCCTAATGTTTCCTCCTTGTATGGGAGGTGCTCCAGCCCTCAGATCATTTTCATAGTTCTCCTCTGGACCCACTGCAACAGTTCCATGTCCTTTTTATGTTGAGGAGTCCAGATCTGGGCACAGGACTCCAGATTGGCTCTGATGAGCATGAAGCAGACGTGCAGAATGCTCTCCCTCGCCCTGCTGATCACGCTTCTTTTGAAGCAGCTCAGGGTATGGTTGGCCTTCTGGGTCATGAGGGCACACTGCCAGCTCATGTTGAGCTTCTCATCCAGCCTCCTGAAGTGCTCTCCGCTCAGCTGAGCCATCAGGCTCCAAAGCTCCTCCTCTCTGACATTTCCAAACTTACTAAGCCTTTTTCCTTACAAACATGAACGAGGCAAGACACGTAAGTTCACACTTGGAAAAAGAAAAAGACTTTTCCTTACAGCCCAGCTCCTTTTGGGTCCTGACAAAGCAATATTCTCCAGGCCAGTTGGAATCTGGAAAAATACACTTACTCAACCTAGCCACCATGACTCCAATAACAATTATAAAATGTCCAATAAAACTTGCATGTAATGTCAATTCAAATCTTGAAAAGCAGAATTAAGTGGTGTATCAACATTAAACTTTATTGCTTCCTTTGCAGAGCAGAAGTATTGTCAATAAAAGTCATTCTGAATGAAGAAAAGGGCAGTAAATATTAAATAAACAGGTTTTTGTTGAAATGCTATAAATGCACCAGAGCTGCATTTTACACTGGGACCCTTTTTTCCTTTGCAGACTCCCCTCGTGATAGAAATAATCAGTAATTGCAAACTATCAATAAAGCGCCAATTAAAGAGTGGTTAGATGCATGCATTTACAATATGTCATTATGAGTCTTTATTGTACGTACTTGGCTTTTGCAGATCCCCCTGGCTCTGTCTGAAGTCCCCCAGCACACAAAGACCCGTGCTGCTCATTAGGGCCCTTGGAGGAGTCGGGAAGGTGCTGGAGGGCAGTGCCAGCCAGAAAGCATCTCGCACTGCCTACCTAGGAGCACGGCAAGGATGAAGAAGCCCAGAGCCGAGAAAGGGATGAGAGAGGAGCATTGGGTTAAGTCATGGAAGTTCCTTCTGGCAGAGATGTGAAGAAAAAGCATCATCACCTTGGTCCAGTATCACAGAATCATGGAATGGTTTGGGCTGGAAGGGGTCTCAAAGCCCATCCAGTCCCACCCCTGCCATGGGCAGGGACACCTCCCACTGGATCCAGTTGCTCCAAGCCCCATCCAACCTGGCCTTGAACACCTCTAGGGATGGGGCAGTCACGGCTTCTCTGGGCAACCTGGGCCAGGGTCTCCTCATCCTCACAGCAAAACATTTCCTCTTAAAATCTCACCTCAACTTCCCCTCCTTCTGTTCCTTGAATTATCCTGGGGCAGAGATGACAGAAATCAGATGTGGTCTTGGAAGGCATATCTGCAGGAGCTTTTGTCCTCTGTCTTTTGCATAGATTTATTTACTATCATGTACAAAAAAAATTAAAATCAACTGGAACGTGAATGCCGCTGATTTTTGAAGAAATTCTATTTGCCATGAACCCAGGCTCAATAAACCTGGTGTCTGTAAAGACCAGCTCTAATATTTTTAGAGATCAAAACCAGCCCTTAAATGTTAAATATAAAAAGAATCCCTTCAAAAGGTGGAAGATGCCTATAAAAAGTCACTTCTGGAGAAATTGCAAGCATTCAGCCCAGCGTTCCACAGCGGGGAGACCAGACCCTTTGCCTTAGTCCTGAGCTGACGTTTCTCTGCCATCCTTATGAATGGAAACCAACCCAGTGCTAAGGGAACCAAACCTCCAGCAACACACTGAGAGCCTCGGCAGTGCAAACCACCCAAAAGCCAAGAGTTAAGGGCTGTGAATCATCTTGATTCACTTCAGCCTGAACTCCTGACCCGTCGACTGAGTCAGTTCCTCTGGACATTGCTTCTGCTCTGAGAAGATGGGCTCCAGAGAAACACGTTGCTCCCACGATGGCAGCATTCCTGCTCTGGGCACGCACGCCCACCTCCACCTCAAGTTCCAGAGACGGCGTTATGAAGGTGCACCTGCATCTCGGCCATCCAGGTCCCATCCCACCCCACTGACACCAGACACAGGCAGCAGGAGAGGTTTTGCACCCTTTGAACCCCTCTGCTTCATCCTGGGTGAAGACACAACCTTTGGGAAGCAAATCCAGGAGCATCTCACCTGGAAGAGGATCTGCAGAAGGCCATGTGCGATGCACATCCGCCGTCCCAGGAAGAGAAAGAACGGCACCACCAGCTCGATGAAGTGATTGACCAGGGTCTCAAACTGATGGAACCACCATGGTGAGCGATGCATGAAGTAGGCGATGGGGTTGGGCACCGGCTGTGTCTAAAAGATGGAAGGAAAAAAGAATCAATCTCACTCCAAGGCTCATCATCAGGAGGAGCTACAGGGCTTTTGCCCTTTTCCCTTATTTCTCTCTCCAGGTTTACTCACAGAAGAACCATCCTTCAACTTTTGCACTCATTTCTTCTTAGAAAAAAATACTTCATTCCATTTTTTTTCATGCAAACACAAGGAATTTTCAAGCCAATACTTTTAGAAGAGTTCTAATTTTCTCCTTTTTTCATCATAACCAAAACCTACTTATCTTAAATTAAAACAAACATTATTTAATACTGAAATGTTACATATAGAGGATGTAAAACCACCCTGCATGAGTGCTGAAGACCATCAGGGCAACTAAGCAAATACATAAACAGAGAAAAAGCTTTGCTCAGGGTCACACAGAGGGTCAAACAGAGCCAAGAATGGAAACCAGATTTCAAAACCTAGGAGATATTCTTTCAAAATGTTTAAATTTGAAATACATGCAGTGGGAGAGCTGCTTTCCAAAACTGTAATTTGGGAGAGGAAAGTGTAATTCCCCTAAACATGCCAGATTGGTTTAAGGTATTTACATACTGGCCTTGTGACAATATTATTCTTCTATCAGCCTGAAACTTTTGGACACTGGGAGATCTTCCACACGATACAAAGGAGCTGCAAATTTTACAGAAAAAAACCAAACCCAAATCCCTATTTGTTAATAACTGCCACCCTTAGAAATAACGCAATTTTAGCAAAAAGAAAGACAAAAGCCTATCTGACAAACTCAGATTTGCTAGTATTGCCTTCAAACTACGACAAAAAAGAGAGAGTGAGGTTGAAGATGCAAATTTTAATTGAAGGAGACACGACACATCTTTAAATTATTTGTAGTTAAATCAAAAATACAAACAAACCAGGGAAAATCCTGTTCTTTGCATGGCAGCCGAGCGCGCTTCCACTGCCAAATCCCACAACTATTGTAATTCCTTATTAGCAAAGCTGGGATTAATAAAGCTGTTGCTTTATATGGGTTTGAGGCGGCTGTAACCCCTTAGGACAGGAGACCGCATCCTTCCTTCCTCGGACACCGGTGCCGGATGGAGCGGTGTTGGGGTCAGGGAGCCCTGCCAAGTCCACTCCGGCAAGGGGCAAGGAGGTCAGGGATCCCCGCTCCTGGGCAGCAGCAGCAGCCCCGGGTGCCACCGAGGGTCCTTCCCCCCTGCACAGGACCTGTTTTGAGTTAACCTGCTTGTTGGGCTGCTCTTGAGCATTCCCAGAACATCAGGGAGGTGTTTTTTTACCTTGATCCCAAACTGCTGAGAAGCTTTTATCCTTCCAAAACGGCTGGTTGCTTTATCATAAAATCACTTAGTTGGAAAAGACTTTTGAGATCATCAGGTCCAGCTATACCTGTCCACTACTAGAGCTCCTCTGCCTGTCTTTTAAATCCCTCCAGGGATGGGGACTCCACCACCTCCCTGGGCAGCGTCTGCCAGTGCCTGAGAGTCCTTTTGTTGAAGAAAAGCCTCTTGGCTTCTATTTTTTTTTTTTCTGAGTGCATCAACTAAACCCAGCCTAGATGAGGTACTGGCCCTACCAGTTGTTACAGTGTTGAAGCCCTGGTAGAGGCCGCCCGGGCCTGTGGTGGAGTCTCCATCCCTGGAGGGGATCAAAAACCATGTACACATGACACTTCAGGACACGCTTTAGTTGGGCTGACGGTTGGACTGGATGATCTTGGAGGCCTTTCCAACCTTAACAATCCTGTGATACTTTAATTTGGCTCAAAATGAGCTGGTTTCCAGCATGTTCCCACCTGATTCCAACATGTCAGAGCTGCAGAAGAGCAGCACTCATGCTCACCCCCTCTTGTGCCACAGCCACTGCGTTTCCCCACCGGCAGCGTGCCACGAAGGCACCTTGGACCCATTCACTTTGACGTGGGCAACAATTACGGTAAACAGGCAACCACAGCAAACAGGCAGCATTATACACCTAATTTGGGCTGGCACTCAAGGTATCGCCCCTTCTACCTGCTGTGCTTAAGAGCAGACAGATAAAATTCTTGTCTCTGGTTCCACTGCAACAGGACAAGACGCAGAAGAAAGTTCTTATTTGGCCTCACATAGCAGCCGCGTATGGGCCTGTGTGGGAACAGCCCAGGCTGGTTTCTCTCTTGCAGATTCACTTTTGAGCAGCAGCTTCAACCTTATCCTGAAGTCAAAATGGGGAAAACGGAGAAGTGGAGCACAGAAGTCGGGACTGGGTTAATAATTCACTCCCAGGTGCTATAGCATCACCATCCTTCTTCACCTTATCAGTGCCGATGCTGTTGGACAGGTAAGATAACTCAAACATCAAGGAAGACAAAGTCTAAATCAGCAGCAGACACGCCACAAATAACACACGGGTTTGTCAGCATTTGCTCTGATCGAAGGAAAGAAACTCTTTTGATAAGAGCTGTGCTGGCAATGGAGTCCCTGAGGACACCAGCCATAAGGGACCCTTCCTCCCCACCACGACAGCCGCTTCTGCAGCATGCAAACCTCAAGGATGTAAACCAAAACCCAGTGATGGAGAAGGGATTCGCCTGCATCAGAAACATATTTAAAGGCTGCTGGAGGAGGAGAGCTCTGTGTGTGTGTGTTCCTCCCAATGCCTTCCAGATGTCGCGAGCAGGGGTGCAGCGCAGCGCAGGATTCCTGGGGAGAAAGCCGTGTTTGCTTGGGAATAGGCAAGAGCAAAGAGCCAGAGCAACGTGTGAATCACTGGGGCACTGAACGCAGGCACCTGGGATGCTGGAAAGCTTTTGCGTTCCTTTTCCCACCCGAGTCAATTGCTGCCCATGGGTAGGTCCCCATCCGGAGGGTCCTGCTGTGCAGTATCCACCTGGGGCTGGGGAAGAGAACCTAGGGGGCATCGTTGGGTTAGAGAGGATGCTTGCCCAACACAGGCATGTCCAATGCTTCCCAGTGTCATCATATCCTACAGAAACATTGCAGCGGTGTTGCGGGCAGCAGTGTCAGAGCCCAAGAGGAGGGAAAAGCATTCAAGGGTCACTTCATCCAGCTTGTTTTGCTGGGGATTTTAAGCTTCATGCTTTGCTTCGCGGCTGCTTCGCAAGAAGTATCCAAGGAAGCAGCCAGGAGTTCCTCACCAGCGAGAACTGTGAACTCCTGGCACCCACCGACACAGAAAAATGCAGCTCCAAGTCAGATGCAACTAAACAAACAAGCCCAAGGCAGGCGTACGGTGCAAGGAACAGAGCGGAGTCCTTGTTTCCAAGCACCCCCCTTCCTGGATACCTCTGTGAAGCATAAAATGTTTTTAAATAAAGAAATGATTAGCAAAGCCCAGCTTTATGTGTCAGCACAAGGTGCAACATCATAAACCTTCTGCCTCCCTCACACCTCCAGCAGTCGGAGGAAAAAAAAACCACTGCGCTGCAAACGTGTTTTGAAATCAGATTGGGGAAAATTAATTCCATAATTCACGGGTCAGATTTGTAATGTGTGAGTGCGGGGTGACGCGCGGCGGGGGCTGCTGCATGAATTCTGGGTCGCCAGCTAAGGGCTGGTCTCTGGCTTGTATCTACCTGGTTTTATGAGGGCTGGTAACAGAGTCTAAAAATATGCACAATAAACTGTTTTTTCACCCTAAGGGGTCTATGGTTTAATTATGTTCTTAGTGAGAACCATTAAAGTGCTAAGTACCTGAAGACTCCTAATTTACTAAACTATATGCTACTAAAACCCAACAGAAGGCTATTATACACTAGAGTAAATGCTCTTCTCTGGGACTGTAAATGAACATGGGCTCTCCTCCTGGCCTCCTTACTCGTATGGCATTACATAAACTCCGACTGAGTATTTAATCCCAGAGTTAGATACCCCAGCTCAGCCTAGGAACTCTCCAGGTTCTGTTCCACGTGCGCATGAAAACAAGTCCCACATTGTCCTCGAAAAACCTATGGCTCAGACAGGACTGGGCTGGGATGCAGCTTTCCAGTACTAAAAGGGGCTCTAGGAAAGCTGGGGAGGGGCTTTTGATCAGAGAGGGCAGGGATAGGATAAGAGGAATGGTTTTAAGCTGAAAGAGGGGAGAGTTAGGTGAGATCTGAGGCAGCAATTGTTTTCTGTGAAGGTGGGGAGGCCCTGGCCCAAGCTGCCCAGAGAAGCCCTGGCTGCTCCATCACTGGAGGGGTTCAAGGCCAGGTTGGATGGGGCTTGGAGCCCCTGATCCAGTGGGAGGTGTCCCTGCCCATGGCAGTGGTGGAACTGGATGGGCTTTAAGGTACCTCCCAACACAGACCATTCCATGATGCTATGATTCTCTGTTATTCCTACAACTCCTGTGCAAGTAACTGTGCAGCACAGGAGTGCGAAGCTGGAGGGTAGGGAAGACCCTGTCCTCACATGACCACAAATGAGGAGGAGCCCATTGAAACAGCAAGACGTACCCTTTGCAGTGACGGGTTTATACGACAGACTGCAGCACTGTGACTTCAAGAGCTTCTGTTATACCTGTGAAGCACTTAAAGAGCTCAAACTCACTAAACCAGTAGCAAGTTATGAATGTATCCTTTTCAAAAAGGTGAACAAACCATCCATTGTTCCGCCTGTTTGTATAAGGTAAACTCAGATTATCTATGGAGTCTGATAACCAAAAGGATATCTGGCATTAACGCTAAAACAACACTGCGGGCAGCTATTCACAACATCGCCTTGGGTGCCTATCACTGAAATCTCACTTGGTGAGAAACAAAGCAAACCTAAATCACAGAATTGTGGAATGGTTTGGGTTGGAAGGGACCTCAAACCCCACTCAGTTCCAACCCCTGCCATGGGCAGGGAAACCTCCCACTGGATCAGGGGCTCCAAGTCCTTGCAGCCTGGCCTTGAACCCCTCCAGTGATGGAGCAGCCACAGCTTCTCTGGGCAACCTGGGCCAAGGCCTCCCCAGCCTCACAGCAAAACATTTCTTCCTAACATCTCATCTCAATAATTCCTGTTCACTCTAAATACTATCACTTCTTTTCCCGTTGAAAGGCACTCGCCCAAAATACTCAAAATATGAGTGCACTTAATGGCACAAAAATCTTGAAAAACAGAAGGAAACAGAACAACAGCAAATAGAAATAAAGAATGAGAGGAAGCAACTACTCACTCAAAAGAAATAGGATTAACTTAGTGCAATGGACACGTCTGTAAATACTTGAGGGCACTGAAGGCCACAGCACTGGAAGAGGGAAGCCTTTGGCACAAACAGAAAGACATGGAGAGGTGCCCTGGAAAACCAGGCTGACAGGTACCATAAAATGCTTTCCTGAGTGCTTGTGAATGGTACTGATAAACTGTAAGGCACAGTTCTCCAGCTTCTCAAGGCATTGAGACATGAACTCATCTCCTCAGCTTCAAAGAAAAGCTCTCAGTTCTCTTGTACTTTGGGCCAACAAATAAAATGGATTCCCCATTGCAGAGCATAATTTGATCAGTGCGATCCAACAGGCTGTTTCTCTGCTGGTCTATTCTGCTTTGGCTCTTGACCCTTCCTCCCTATGCATCTGCAGATCAAAGCTCCATGTTTCCCAGTGAGAGCAGAAATGCCTTCCCAGCCCAGTACAGAGAAGCAAGAAGCAGCAAGCAGAAGGGAGATAAACTGGGTCACTCACATCTGCTGGGAAGTGTGGCAAGATGTCTGTCTTGACTGAAATCAGCCTGTCTTGTGTTGAACAGTAACCAACAACTCCTGCAGAACACCTTTCTTCATAACACAGGGAGATGAAGAGAGTGGGCATTGTTCTGTTTGGACAAGACAAGACTCCAAGCAGACCTTATTCGGGCCTTTCAATACTTAAATGGGGCTGATAAAAAAGATGGGGAAAAACTTTTTAGCAGGGCCTGTAGCAAAAGGACAAGCGGTGATGGTTTTAAACTAAAAGAGGAGAGGGTTAGACTAGAGATGAGGAATTTTTTACACTGAGGGTGGTGAAACACTGGCCCAGGTTGCCCAGAGAGGTGGTGGATGCCCCATCCCTGGAAACATTCAAGGTCAGGTTCAATGGGGTTCTGAACAACCTGATTGAATTGAAGAATGTCCCTGCTCACTTTAGGAGGGGTTGGACTGGATGTCCTTCGTGGACCCTTCCGACCCAAACCATTTAATGATTCTTTGACAGAGAGCTGCTGCTTTCTTGCCCGTCAGGCTTTGTGGCAGGCGTTCTACATATGCAGCAACCTTGACTGATGAACAATATAGCAATTTTGCTCCAAGACAGATATTTATGCCAGGGTTTTGAAAGGAAATTGAGCAGCAAACTGCTCAGCCTCTTGTGTAAATCCCAGCAGCGCCTCGTGCCACGCACATTTTATGCAAACATTCATGCACAAGTCTCCGCGTGCATGCTCCCAACATGCGTGCATGCTCCCAACACACTTGCATACCCAACAGCTAACCAGCTAAAAATAGGCCCTTTGAAACTTTCCAAATATCAATATGATTCCAATAACAATAAAATAATGAGAAAAAATTAAGAAGCTGTGTCTGCCTCAAAAACGCAGGGAGAGCAAATGGCCAGGTGGATCACAAGGGGTTGGCTCTTCAGTAATGCAACATCAAAATAATTAAGTCTCAATAGATCTATTAAAAAGAAAAGTTGCCTCCGTGTTCTTGCTGGGCAGAGCTTCTCTTATACAGTCAATGCTAATATTGAGTTCATAGAAAAACATACTGGAATCTGCCTGCTTTAAGACAGCAACCCAAGCCAAGGAGATGTGTGTTTGACTTGGTGCCAGCATGACCATAAAATGTTGGCAATTTAGTAGAGACGTAGTGCCGCGCCACTCTCCCAAAGGACCTAAATAAACTTCAGATGTAGAACATATATTTTTACTTTTTATATATATAAATCTGCTGTTTCATTTTTAACTCCTTTCCCCGGCTGTCCCTCCGTCTAAAGTTTTTCAAAGCTGAAACAGGTCCCTCCTTCTCCCGGCTGAGCGAAGCCTCAGCAATGAAAAGTTAAAAGCATGAAAAATCAGAGAAATGATTCACGTCTGGGTGTTGGATTTCTTGGGGAATGGTGGCTGCACATGTGGCTAGGAACGCTGGAGGGGAAAGGGTCTTGGGAGAAAATTCTGCCGTGCAATTTCATGCCTCAGACTTATAAAATATAGAATTATAGAATCAAGGAATGGTTTGAGTCGGAAGGGACCTCAAAGCCCATCCAGTTCCACCCCCTGCCATGGGCAGGGACACCTCCCACTGGATGTGGTTGCTCAGAGCCCCATCCAACCTGGCCTTGAACACCTCCAGGGATGGGGCAGCCACAGCTTCTCTAGGCAATCTGGGCCAGGGCCTCCCCACCCTAACAGTGAAACTTTTCCTCCTATTGTCTAATGTGAATCTTCTCCCTTTCAATTTAAAGCCATCACGCTCCTCCCATCATTCCAGGCCCTTGTAAAAAGTCCCTCCCCAGCTTTCCTGCAGCCCCTTTCAGTACTGGAAGCTGCTCTAAGGACTTCAAGAGCTTTCTCTTCTCCAGGTTTAACAACCCCAACTCAGCCTGTCCTCACAGTAGAGGTGCTCCAGCCTTTGGATTACCTTTGTGGCCTCCTCTGAACCTGTTCCAACAGTTTTACACCCTTCTTATATTAGGGATTTCAGAACTGGACACAGGACTCCAGATGAGGAGTCACAATAGGGGAGCAGAGGGGGCGAATCACCTCCCTTGACCTGCTGGCCATGCTTATCCCTAGGAATTCTTTTTCCCTTGTTGACAAAGTTGCCTTTGCAAAGTCACCAGCATAGGTGAGACCTCCCTGCCACATCCGTGACGCTCAGCTTTGCTCACGATGAATCAACCTTGATTTACACCAGTGAGGATGCCCTTTACCAGGGCTACACCGAGATGATGGGATTTCTGAATTCCAGCACGCTGGGTGGGGGCAGAAGGATCTACAGCAGCACTGTTTGCTTTTCCAGACTGCACCCTACCTCCTGGTCAGAGCTATCCTCCTCCAATAATAAAGAATACATTTCCACAGCCCACAGTGTACCTGTTTATTGACACTGTTCCTCCATAGCATCCCTCAGAGCTGCTCGCTGTATACAGAGTTAATTGCAGAGGTATTACAGATTCACCTATTTATTCTGTACATACTTGGAGGGCTCCACAGCTAAAATTACACAAGGAACTGCTGAACTCTTCAGGCTATTTATTTGTTCAAAATCCCTTTAAAATAATTAGCAGACTGTGGAACAGACGTTTTGGCTCTGGTGGGGCCAGAAGAAGCTAGTGCAACCAACTGTGGGACGTTACTGCCTTTTGGGAGGTTTGTTTATTAAGAGCACCAGAGATGGGTCATTTTTGGTCTAGGGAGTGGACCAGGCTGGAAGGTACATCCACAAGTAACTAAGAGCAATGCAGTTTAGGGTCCCTCACAACGAGAAGGACATTGAGATACTGGAGCATCTCCAAGGAAGGGCAACGAAGCTGGTGAACGGTTTAGAGCACAAGCCTTATGAGAAGCAGCTGGAGAAGTTGGAGTGGCTTAGTCTGGAGAAAAGGAGACTGAGGGGAGACCTCATCGCTCTCTTCAGCTACCCAAAAGGAGGTTTGTAGCGAGGTGTGAGTGGGTCTCTTCTCCCTGCTAGCCAGTGACAAGACAAAGAGGAATGGCCTTAAGATGCATTAGGGGAGATTTAGGTTGGCTGTTTAGAGGAATTTTCTTACCAAAAAGGTTGTCGAGCATTGGAAAAGGCTGCCCAAGAAGGTGGCTGAGTCACCATCCCAGGAAGGGTTTCGAAGACGAGATGTCATACTTGGGTACCCAGTGTAGTGGTGACTTAACAGGGCTGGATCATGGTTGGACTCAACAATCCTAAAAGTCTTTTCCAACCAAAACCATTCTGTGATTCTGTGTGTTCCTTACCTGGAAGGTCCCACCCCAAAAGCAACGGGGCTGGGACTGGGGAGTTGCAGCAATCCTTCTCCAGCGATCCCCATGGTTTGATATTGAGTTGCCATCAGGTGGTGCTTTCCTGGTGCGTCTTGCACTCTGGCGGAGCTCACCTTCCCCAGCGGGCCATGAGGCAGGTCACCAATATTTTAAATTGCCATTTAAGAGCATATTGCAAATGTGATCCTTTAATTGGTCACTGTTATGGCTCTCTATTAAAGAAGACAAGTTTTTCCACACAAGGTAAGCCCTTGCGAAAGCACTGAAAATGTTTAAAAACAAGCCAGTCCTGATATATTTATTATATATTTCTCTCTATATAAATAATTTCATGAAAAGGAATGTACTGAGTGGAAACTCCATTTAAAATGTGATCCCAGATGGTGGCAAAGCTCTAAAATTGCAAGGCAACATGTAAAGAAAGATTAACGACCTCAAACAGGCACAAATTTATGAGGTGAAAGCCCCTGTAATCCTAGAGAAAAATGATACCAAACGTTAGACTAGACAGCTAGAAAATACCTCTGCTTAGTTCATGTGGCCTCTGCCATTTTACATTTTCTTTTAATACATGTTATTTTGGGGTTCATTTGGTCTTTTCTCCTGCAGGCCAGAGGTATCGTTTTGGTACATGAACACGCTGATGGATTTGCCAGCTCCCACCAGGCATCCCCTTACGAGCGGCTGGTAAATCAGATAAGAGGCAACGTCTCTGCTGCCCCATCCTGGGAACAAGCCACCAAAAGGAGAGAACACGGAGCCAGAATACCACATCAAGCATTTATCATCACTGCAATACCCAAAACTCCACCATAAGTGGATTGAGATGATAATGTTTAACATTACCAATACTAAAGACTTATAGAATCGTTAAGGTTGGAAAAGACCTCTAAGATCATCCAGTACAACCGTCAACGTAACCCCACCGTGCCTACTAAATGATGTCACGAAGATCCATACCTATGTGCTTTCTGAACACTTCCAGGGATGGAGACTCCCCCACTGCCCTGGGCAGCCTCTGCCAGGGCTTCACCACTCTGTCAGTAAAAAAATTTTTCCTAATAAAGCTCATACATTTCCTAACTCTGTCCAAATATCAAGTGTTTTGAAGGGAAGGATGTCAACGTTTCATCCCAAAGACCTTCCTAACGCAGAGTGGACCCTTCTCTTTCTTGGGGATTAAGGACAAATCCACTGCTGTAGAGAGAAAGTGGAAGATCATCTTTCCAAACACCTTTCCAAATGCTCTGCCTTCTCAGGAGGACTCAGGCTTTAGGCTACCATTCACAGCTCCAAATGTACCACGGTTGCTCTCCAAAAGGCCCTCATTACTTCACTTTTTTCCCTTTCTAAAACTCTGGTGTTAAACCCCGGGCCGTATCTCCTTCAGAAGGCTTTTTTTTCCCTTCGGTGTGCGCTCATAAATACGACATTGAGCACCAGGCCAAGGAACACATGGGCAAAACCCACGGGTGGCGAACGCCAGCAAAGCCCCCGGCTCGTGCCTGTGTTTGCTTTAGGCAGTTTCATGGCCTGGACGTTTACAGTTGGGTTAGGGCTTTTTTTTTTTTTTTCACAACTTGAGACAAACAGTGAGATCTTTCATAAAACACGTTCACAAAGGGTAAATTGTGTCACTAGGAACCGACTACCTGGACGGTCATTTGAATTCTCCCAACTGGAACGTCACAGAGTTCCATGCCAAACCCAGCACTGCAGGCAGGAGGGGGAACTTGGCATCATGGGCAGCCTCGTTTAACTCTCCAACTGCCCAAGAGACAGAGCCTACTCAACAGCATCTGCCTCATAGGTTGGCATTTCAACCCAGCTACCTGGTTTGAGCAGTCATTGTTGGACATGAAGCACCCAAGGGGTGGAAGGGGCTGTAGGTACCTTGTGAAAGGCAGCCTGGTGTTGGTTAGCTCTGTGAGCCACTTCTGCTCTGCTGAGAATATTTCAGCCAAGGTAGAAAAAGGAGAATCATGTAAATTGTAACTGTCATAGTAAAATGAAACTACAAAACCTCACTCCTGAGAGATAGAAAGCATCCTGGGTATCACTACAGGGACCTGGGGTGAAGATCCAGCCCCAGCATGCAGCAGGGTGATCAAACTGATCAGGTGCTTCAGCAAGGCTGGAAAAGGAGAAACAAGCTGGTGACAGGCAGCTCCCATCCTTCCTGCTGGATGTTTGTACAAAGAGTCACCGCATGTTGCCCTAACACCATTAACTGTAACTTAAAACATCCTTCCAGAACAACAAAAATCCTGAATTGACTCTTCAGTCCACTGGAGGGGTGCAAAAAGGGATGGCCCTAACAGTCCCAGTGCGCAGCCTTTGAGAAGCCCTCAGCAAGGCTTCTGGGGTGGGTAATGTCAACAAAACCTGCTCCTTTATCCTCTACTATTGTGGCAACCAAGAAACTGGATTAATAAATTCTTATTTCTTTATTATCTGAACATTAAGGGCAAGATAGAAATTAAGGTCCTTGGATCTGAGAAAGCTGGAAGCTTAAAACCGGTCCCTCTCATCCTATCCCTGGTCTAGAGCCCCTCTCCAGATTTCCTGGAGCCCCCTCCAGTACTGTGAGGCTGCTCTAAGATCCCCCTATTTGAAAGACAACTTAGGAATGGGAAGCTCTACAGTACATTATTAATAACTTTAGAGGTTTATCTTCCAAAACAAAAACATGTCTGATGTTAAGCAGCCTGGGCTGGACTAGCTTATTAACCGAGTGGGGATCTGGGTCACCCACAAGGCTGGGCAAAGTCTCTCCTACCAGCACCAACCAACACATATCTGGATGTTCAAACCCAACATACATCTAGCTGTTCAAATCCAACGTGCATCTAGGTGCTGAAATACAATGTGCAACCCAACATACATCTGGATGTTCCGATCCAACCAACGTACATTTAGATGTTCAAATCACACATATGTCTGGATGTCCAAACCCAATGTGCGTCTGGATGTTCAAATCCTTTTGCCTTGAGGTCCACAAAGCATTACACTTGTGTAATTCGCTGTACTTGTTTTGTAAGTGTTGCCTACATCTACGCTTTTCTATGAAAAACAAATGAATTCTGCAGACAAATCAATTCCACCCAATAAATGTGTCGCTCCACTATCCCCATGGACGTAATATTGCCCTCACACTTGTCCCCAGTTGGAGACTGCGCTCATCGTTATAAATAAGACTGCCGACCTATGCCAAACTTCTCATCTTTAATGCCTTTTACCTCCTTTCCTAACGCCAAATACCATCCCAGAGCTGGAACACAGAGCCTGAGCAACAAGGGATGGCAGCCCCTTCCTCTGGCTCTGCCCCCAGCTCAGTGCCGTGGTGCTCGTGCTGGCTGGTCCTGGTGCAGCCGCGTGGCTCATGTCGCCGTGTTCACCCGGGGCGACTTTCGGGGCTGGATTTCTCACATATTCCCCTACCGCTGGCACCAGCCCGTCACCCCCGGGAGAGGCACGCGCCTGCCCCAAACACTGCACCCATTGATGCTGCAGGGCTGGGGCGATGGCGGGGCGATGGCGGGGTGGGGGGGGGGGATGTGTGTGCGCGTTTGTCTGATGAAGTTAGGTTCTCGCTGGGTATTTAATATTCCCCGTCATGCAAGCCTGTTTCTCCTTGAGCCTGCCTGTCAGTTAAGCCCGGGGATGTTTATTTTAACGGCCACTTGTGGTCAAGGCTGGTGCCAGTTGTACGGCATCGGTTACGCAGATTTAACACTGGGGACTCGGCCCCCGGCTCCCAGAGCACGGAAGGCAGCCAGGGCCGCCCTGGCCTAATGTGAAACAACTGAACTCTTCCAGCAGGCCCCGCTCCAGCTTTAACCCTTGCCGGGAAGGAGCCAGATTGCCTCCACAGTGCACTCATCCACAGCTCAGCCATCCCGACAGCCAACAAAGTTGTCCCCACGTCTGTCCTCCTCCCAGGCTTCATCCTCCCTCCCGCTCCCCAAGTCCTGCGAAGCAGCGAAGCCTTGTTGGGGTGATGATCTAAAAGCTGCAAGAAGAAATAGAAAATGTACTCTGTTCCTTAAGGAAGCAGCTCTTTGTCAGAAGGACAGGATTTTTATGGTTCTTAAGGATTTATCATGCACAGCAAGCTTCTGCTGGGAGGGATGGCCCAGGGCAAGCATGGGATGCTCTGCACCTCTGTCCAGTGGAGCCCCAGCCATGTCCCCTCCAGCTATGACCCGGTGACACAAAGCCAAGCCATTCCAGCTCCTGCTCTCTTCTCTGTGACAGGAGCCTGGCTCCAGCACATCCTTCCTTCCCAAAACCTTGTGAGGAGCAAACATGCATCACAACGCTGGCCCCTGCCGCCAAGCAAGAGCCAGGAGGATGCTAGAATGTTAAATAAACTGCAGCCTGCAGCAAAATTATGCATCATTTTTGATCACCTGGACAGCCTCCAAGATGCTAATCAGCCCCAGATTAACTCATCAACCAAACTGATGAGCAATCACATTTTCTCAGTACAGCTGGACATCATTACTGGGGAGCCAGTCTTTCACTGGAGAGGGAAAGCAGCTTTTTGCCATTGATCAAACTGGAAGAGAGCAGAGCAGGAGGGCTACAGGGGGCCTGTACCAAGTTGCCATGGTCTCCAGCTCTTTGCCCTACACGATCTCACCAAAATTGCCTCTTATCACCCCAAGAAAATGACTGTCGCCCTTTGCCAGGGCCCCATCCATCGGCAAACAATGGCTCCTGGTCTCCAAGCAAGCACATGTTGAAGTGTTTTGTTGAACTACTACATGTGTCAAGGTTTTCCATGGAGAAACATCCCATGGAAGTACTTTAATTTGATGATGAGAGATACCGTTACTAACTATGCGGGATAGTAATTAATGGAAAGCCGCAAATGGTGAAGTACAGAGAAAATTTACACACTGCAACGCTCAAATCCCAAGTTCATTTGTCGAGAATTTGCTAATGGGAACAGATTCAAGGCTCGTTCGCAGTGTAAACCCACTGGGCTTGCGGAGTTATAACTGAGATCAGAGCTTTTCTCTGAGAGTTAAAACCTGTCCAGTAAATACTTTAAAACCAGAGGAGAAGCAGTATAGGTGTCTAATAAGGAGATCTAAAATATGTCTGGAAGATACAAAATATGTTTGCTCTTGCTCAGGGAGTGCAGGGACAGGACGAGGGGGAACAGTTTTAAGCTGAAAGAGGGGAGACTGAGATGAAATCTTAGGAAGAAAAGTTTTGCTATGAGGGTGGGGAGACCCTGGCTCATGTGGCCCAGGGAAGCCATGGCTGCCCTGTCCCTGGAGGTGCTCAAGGCCACATTGGATGGGGTTTGGAGCCCCTGACTCAGTAGGAGGTGTCCCTGCCCATGGCTGAGGTTGGAACTGGCTGGGCTTTGAGGTCCCTTCCAACCCAAACCACTCTATGATTCTATGTATAAGTACAAAATACTCATCCTGATATCTTTGCTCTAAAAATAATGAAATAGGAAAAAATATATGAATGCTGGTCATATGAAAAGGATTTCTTCATATATTTCAATTCAGCTTAACAGAAAATAAATGAACTGGAGTTGCTATCATGGAATTTACTCTTTTACAGATCTTGGACACGGATAACAGAGCACCATGTCTTCAAACAATTCCTTCCCTATGGTTTTCTCATCTGCGTCAGTTTTTCCATAGCCAATGCACCCCGTTCTTTATTAGACCATACGGAGACACGAGAGGGTTTGACCCTTCCAGCCTTCCCCAGGGCCAGCGCACATCTGGCTGCCACCCGGGAGCCCCCATGCAGCTGCCCCGCGTCCCCCCTTTGCAGCACAGCAATAGATTTGAAGTGATGATCCTAATAGAAAGACTAAGAGGTGAGAACATAATTCACTACCTACAGCTGAAACTCTCCTGTGTGTTATATATGTGACTGTAGTGAAGCCTCTGGTGACTTTACACCCAAAGAAGAGCTTTGCCTCCCAGCAAGCGAGCATGCCCACCTGATGCAGAGCAGTAATTCCTTTGCTGCCTTAGCTGAACCTGAGCTGGGCACCTTCCTCAGACCTCATTACCTGTAATGAACAGGCCATTTTGGATGCCTACATCTTCAGCCCGCTACATTTGGAATGTCTTTATTAGCTTTTGGAAGCAGGTACAGAATTATACATAAATATGAGAACATAAATCAAAATAAAGACCAGCTACACCCGTCCCATCCAACAAACCCCTTCACATGTGCTTTTACTTAGACAAGAGATAAAGTTCTGCTACAGCCCAACAAATTCATTCCATTTGCCATTAATCTTGTAAATAAAATGACACAAGAGAGCACTCACTGCAACACCACTACACTAAATTTCTACAACCACCTAGGAATTGCCTAAATAGGAATCAGAGAATCATAAAATTGTTTGGGTTGGGAGAAACCTCAAAGCCCATCCCACCCCCTGCCATGGGCAGGGACACCTCCCTCTGGATCAGGGGCTCCAAGCCCCATCCAAGCTGGCCTTGAGCATCTTCAGTGATGGGGCAGCCACCACTGCTTTGGACAACCCCACAGTGAACACTTTTCTTCCTAAGATATCACCTCAATCTCCCCTCTTGCAGCTTTAAACTTTTCCATCTCATCCTATCCCAGCACGCCCTGATCAAGAGCCCCTCCCCAGCTTTCCTGGAGCTCCTCTCAGTACTGGAAGCTGCTCTAAGGTCTCCCTGGAGCCTTCTCTTCTTTAGACAAGAAAATATGCCAGAACATCTCCAGCTTGCTGAGGCCATGTGTAAGCCAGGCTTGGACCAGGTAACCTCTGAGCTCTCACCCAACTGCTACCGCTCCTCTCTGTTGCACACAGCCTGCTCCTGTTCAATAACCTGATAAAACCCTTTTCCAGCCCAGCCTGACTCCTCCTCCCACCTGTTGAGGCCACCTGTGTTGGGCAGAACCAGGAAAATCCTGCATCCAGGAGAGGTTTGGCTCCACTAGAAGCTCCTCTGTCAAGGCACTGGGTTGCCTGGATGTTCAATGGCAACCAGAGTCCATGCAGATGCACAAGGAAGGGGAACGATGACATTTAAGTGAGAGCAAAGTCAGTTTCAGCCCAGCAGGAGAACCGTTTGCAGGCTCTTCTTAATTCTTTCCTTTAGGGAAAGAAAAAGAAAGGAAGAAGAAAGAGAAGAAACTAAAGAATCCATCCATTTCAGAGCAGGTGAGCACAGTGACGGAGATGAAACCAGAACGCAAGCTCAGATGCTTTATAATAAACCACTGGGAATGCAAAGGCAAAGCTGCACTGTGTTAAATTCAAGACTAATTTAAAGTCTTGTTCCTTAGTGCAAAAGCTGGAAACACGCCCAAGCGAACGGAGGAGGGAAAAAATAACCAGGCCAATTGTATATTTCTCCTAGAAATTCCATGTCAGAGCGTACCTCGCGACTCACACTCACGGGCTCCAATTTCAATAAATCAACACAGCGCGCAGGGTAACAGTAGCACAAGTCTTTCTCTCTTTCCATAATACACCCAGGTAAAATCACCGTGAAGCCAAGAACAAAATGCCCATTCTTTCTACTGCTTGGCAAGGCGACAAATTACTTTCTGCACCTCTCTGTGTCGAAGGACTAGTTATTAAATACAGTCGAAGCTGCCTTTCCAGCTGTACCTAAATCAAGGACAAAATAAAGCAAATGCAACTGTCCACAAGAAATTGGGGGAGTTAAAGAGCAATGGTAGGATGAGGCCACCCCCATGCACGTCTCTGCCTCCCAGGTATTTGAATAATTGGGATTTGCAACGTGGAGTGAAGCCGTGCAGCTCCGTCACACAGACCCGCGCAATGTGCCACAACTACTGCCAATAATTTATGGGTTATTCCAAGCGTCGAAGCCCAGTCCTGAACATCCTGCTGCCAAGAAAGAGCAAATAAGAAGGTGAGAGTGAGCTCAGTGCCGTCCCGTCTGCTCATCCCAACTGTGTTTGCGCAAAAAAAAAGCTCCAGTATTTTCACTGGGATAGCAGTTTGTCCGTGTCTGGGCCCCAGTTATGCTGAATGCGGTGGAAATACAGGGGAAGTGAGAGATCAGAGCAGAAAGCTGAATAAAGACAGGGCATAACTTAAAGGAAGAGAGGAGTTCCAAAAGAAATGACGTTGCTAAATTGCTCTACTAAATCAATGCTATCAGCCAGGACAGAAGAGGGGTCTCCCCGTCACTAGGTCCCCCGCCCACATCGCCTCTCCTGTAATGACATTTCATGCCACTTCTGCTACGAATCATTTTACATTTCCTTTACAATCCCTCTCCTCTGCAAGGCATAACGTCATCACCAGGCGGCACCGGGAGCTGAAACACGAGGCAGGCGTTATTGCAACGGATGGAGGGCAGCACCCTGAGCTCCCACGAGCAGCCAGGAAGGAATCACAGAACGGTTTGGGTTGGAAAGGACCAAAAAGCCCA
This sequence comes from Piaya cayana, assembly GCA_013389865.1. Taxonomy (NCBI): domain Eukaryota; kingdom Metazoa; phylum Chordata; class Aves; order Cuculiformes; family Coccyzidae; genus Piaya; species Piaya cayana. The sequence continues at coordinate 67,344 of WAAB01009051.1, read as the reverse complement.
TCCAGTTCCACCCCTTGCAATGGGCAGGGACACCTCCCACTGGATCAGGGGCTCCAAGCCCCATGCAGCCTGGCCTTGAACACCTCCAGGGATGGGGCAGCCACCACTGCTCTGGGCAACCTGGGCCACAGCCCCCCCATTCTCATAGGAAAATATTTCTCCCTAAAATCTCATTTCAATCTCCCCTCTTGCAGCTTAAAACCCTTCCACTCATCCTGTCCCTGCCCTCCATGATCAAGTGCCACTCCCCAGTTTTCCTGGAGACCCTTTCAGTACTGGAAGCTGCTCTAAGGTCCACCTGGAGCATTCTCTTCTCCAGGCTGAATAACCCCAACTCTCTTGGCCTGTCCTCATACAGGAGGTGCTCCAGCCCTCAGATCATCTCCATGGCCTCTTCTGGCCCCAAGGCAAATGTCCCTGTGTGCTACAGAAACCCAACAGCGATATGCAAAGAGTTCAGTATCAGGCTCTACCATAAAAAAAGGAGTAGAATGAAACAAAGCACAGGCTCATCCTTGTGTGGGGCAACAGAAAGCAGAATGCCACACATTGGTATTCTGGATTTTCCATTCCATTCTTCAGAACAGAGGCAAAGTTTCCCCAAATAACCCCTCAACTATTTGTTGGTATTAAGTTACACCTTTAGCTTGCCACATGAAACACCTTGGAGACTTTGTGCTTTCCAGAAAATACGAAAAAGTAAGCTGCTCACCAACACAAACAGCACTGAACGTGCTAGAGCGTGTCCAGAGGAAGGCAATGAAGCTGGTGAAGGGGTTGGAGAATGAACCTTATGAGAGATGGAGACCTCGTCACTGTCTACAGCTTCCTGGAAGGAGGTTGGAGTGAGGTGGGTGCTGGCCTCTTCTCCCAAGTAACAACTAATAGTATGAGAGGCAACAGCCTCAAGTTGCACCAGGGCAGGTTCAGATTAGGTATCAGGAAAAATTACTTCAACACTGCCCAGGGAAGCGGTTGAGTCTCCATCCCATGGCTGATAACCTCTCATTCCCAGGGATTGGGAACAAACTAGCCAACATGGGAAGAGTGGCCAGCTCCAGAAAGTACCGGGTCAGCTGGACCGGAGAGTCTGTGGTATCCCTTCTACCAGGAGGCAATATTATAGAAAAACCCAGACAGGGGTCATTTTCATCAGACTTATAAAGGGGGACCACTTCAGTTTAAGGATGATGATGTTTTACAATCTGTCATTGTCTTTTAGCAGATGTGGCCGAGCTGTGAACACAGCCGAGCTGACATCACCCCATCCCCTTTGCCTCATCCCTGGACAATCCCTCCCCTCCATGCAGAACTGTTCTTTCCACTTCCTTGCCTCACTGCCAGCATATGGATCAAAACACCCAAATAATTCTCTCTGTATAAACGTTACTGTGGTTGATCTAGAACTGAATGATTTGAAGGCAATCCCACGTGAATAAAGCAGCAAACCAGAATTTTCCAGTTAAAAAACAATAAAAAAGACTCGATAGCCTTATCTCAGAGCACAAGTCCTCAATATGTTGCACACATGAAACTCATTTCTGATGCTCCCTACCCTACCAGAAGAGTGACAGATGCTGTGTGAATGCACTCTCTTGCTTGTTCTCCTGCGAGCCCACCCAGCTCTGGTGCACTTCAACACACACAAGTGGCTACAACGCACAAGCCTTGCAGCCTCATGTGCAAAGCTGATAATTCACACAGACAGATACGTATTTAAAACCTGACCAAGCATCTGCACATTGTCATGACCCTGCAGACCAAAGCAGAGAAGGGTCCTGCAGTTGCGCACACATTTGCTTACATCTTTTTCATGGAATCATGGAATGGTTTGAGTTGGAAGGACCTTAAAGCTGTGGGTTTTAAGGTCCCTTCCGATCCAAACCATTCTGTGACTCCATGATTGCTCCATGTGAGGAGCCACTGGCACAGCGCCCACACAATAGATGTGATCATCCTCCTTCTCCCTTACTTGGAGAAAGTAGGTCTTCAGCTATGTAGCAAACCCATGCCAACTATGAAAGAGATTTGCAGAGGTCTAGGAGAATGCAAAAGGAACAGGAGGCAGCCTGGTTATAAAATTCAGCTTTGTAGAAATTTGTTCTCAGCACTTTGTTTTTCACAGTCAGCAAAGACTTTGAAAGAGTCTCATTAAAAATTCACTGTCCTCCTCACATAAGCTTGAAGGGGAAAAGCAAAGAGCAACTGACTTTCCAAACTATCTTAAGACTTGGGTAAATTCATAAATACAGACAAAACAGGCCAGGGAAGGGGAGGAGTGGGGGTAAAGCAGCATTTCAAGGACGCCTTTCCTGGGCTCCCCAATCAGTCACAAAGAAGCTAACAGGAACGTAGAAATTATGCTTTTCTTCTTATTCTAGCTAGGTCTAAAGAGGATTCCTGAATTATTAGGGACCTCTCTGTGCAGATGGTGCCAATAGGTGTCAGCTTGCAGCAAGGCGACTGGGAGCCTCGCACAGGTATGTGCCTACGGCAGCCGCCGCTCTCCTCAATGGTTCAATGTGTTCTGTGCGCCCCAGCGCCGTGCCTGCTGCGAGCGTCACAGCGTGTTGTTGGAAGGAACTGGATCCCTCCCCTCCTCCTGCCCTGGAATGGCTTTAACGAGGAGTGTGGTTCCCGGTGGATATGGAAAAACTAACATCTGCGGCTGCTGCTGCTGCTGGGAGGAAAACGGACTCCTTGGAAAAAAAAAAGGCAAACCAGGCAGCTACAAGGCGATGGGAGTGGTGATACGGATAGGAGGGGCTTTGTACCAGCCCTGGCTGAGGGCCCGTATGTACCATCTCCCCATCAGCTGCAACGACATCAGTACAATCTATGTCAGAGAAACACAGAATCGTGGGATGGTTTGCGTTGGAAGGGGCCATGAAGGCCATCCAGTGCAACCCCGTTGCAGCGAGCAAGGACACCTCCCACTGGGTCAGTTCTTCTTAAGATCTAGTCTAAACTTCTATTCATTTAGTTTAAAATCATCATCCCTGCTTCTATTGATTCAGGCCCTGCTAAAGAGTCCATCCCTTCCATCTTTTTTGTCAGCTCCTTTAAGTACTGAAAGGCCACAAGGCCTTGAAGTCTTTTCTTCTCCAAGCTGAACAACCCCAGTTCTCTCAGACTCTCTTCATAGAGGAGGTGTTCCAAGTCTTTGATCACTTTTTGTGGCCTCCTCTGGACTCGTTCCAACAGCTCCATGTCCTTCCTGTGCTGAGGATTCTAGACCTGGATGCAGGGCTCCAGGTGAGATCTTATGAAAGCAGAGCAGAGGGGCAGAATCCCCTCCCTTTGGATGCAGCCCAGGACACGGTTGGTTTCTGGGCCGCAAGCACAGAAAAAAAAGCCCTAATGAAAGCATAGTCAAATCTTCCTGCGAGGTTGTCCTGAATATTTTGCCAGCAGCAGTTGGGTGGCCCGTTTGAGAAAAGTGAGATTAGGACAGTTCCCCTCACTATTACTGGGTTCCAAAAGAAGAGGTACAGTGGCTCTGCAGGTTTGAGAACCCTCTTGCAGAGTACACTATGGTAACGTGAACCACAGACCAACTCCAAGGGCCTCCAGAGACCAAAGACCTCCAGAGACCAAGGCCTGCTACTCTGGCTGGACCAGGGAAGAAGAAGAGTGATGGAGACCCACCTTAGAAGAGGAGAAGGAACTGAAAAGGCAGGGAATCTAGATCGAAGAGCTCTGGTCCAGCAGGAATAGAAGGCAGATAGGGTAGCTCTCCTATGAAGCATGGCTGCAGGGGGATGAAGAGGGTCCTGTTTGGCCTCAACAACATCTGTAGTACAGGGCTGAGTGGGACAGAACAAGAGTGGCACCACGAGCTGTGTGGGAGTGGGCCAAGAGCAAGGGGAAGCACAGGAGGGGGTCCAGCTCAAGCCAAGGGGAGCAGGAGGTAATGTCGTCCTGGGTATAGGGTCAGGGGGTCAAGATGGGATTCACAGGTGAGCCAACGCGGTGGAGCAGGACAGAGGATCAGATTCAGCTCTATGAGAAGGAATTGAGGACCAAGAAAGCAGAGGGTTTCCCAAAGCCAGCTGGACAGAGATGAGAGACGAGACAGGCCTCAATGGCAGTTCAATTCCTCTGGTGCAAATCTCCCACCTCATGGATGCGATCCAGGTCCTGCAGAGCTAATGAAGCAATAACTTCTTTCAAAAACAAGAAAAGCTGAGAAGGCCAGTGTACAGGGTTGCTGGAGAGCGAGGTGAGGGCGCTGGCTCACAGAAACCAGCAGTTCCTGGTAAGGTTCACCTTGTCCAACAGCAATATCTGAACTTCATCTCTCACGCCTTCCAGCCTCCTGCTACAGCAACTCAGGGTCCCCACAAGCAACAGGAGTCACCTCACCATTGCCAAAAGGTTTTGAACTTTTCTTATCCTTCAGTTCTGCTGCCCACCAGCCACCCCTCACCACAGGTCAGGACATTTGCTGCTGAAATGAAAAACAACTGCTGCTAGGAGGAGGAACTACAGAAAGAAATTCAGAATTAACTGTGCTTAAAGTGTATGAATACAAGTGAAATAACCACAAGTGTTCATAAGAAGAAAAAAAAAGATCATTACTTATAACTAAACTCTAAGTACATTATATTAATGGATTGTTATATTAAGGCATTATAATTATCAAAGCAATATGAATCTATTATCATATTATGGAAGAAATATCAGCTTCTTACAGAGAAAAAAAGCAAGACTGTTGTACATTGGTGAAAACTCTCTTCCATATAGGACAGATTCTGCTCCCTGCTCCTGCAGGAGCCCTTCCGTCACTGTGGTGGGAGTGAGCAACGTGTCGATGTGTGTGGCACCCTGAGAACCTGCACTGCAATCCAGCCTGAGATCCAGCACACAACACAGAACCATGGAATCATGGAATAGTTTGGGCTGGAAGGAACCAAAAAGCCCATCTAGTTCCACCCCTGTGATGGGCAGGGACACCTCCCACTGGATCCAGTTGCTCCAAGCCCCATCCAAACTGGCCTTGAACACCTCCAGGGGCAGGCACCACTGCTCTGGGTAACCTGGGCCAGGGCCTCCCCAACCTCACAGCAAAATATTTCTTCCTTTTCAGCTGAAAACTGTTCCCCTTGTCCTATCACTGCACTCCCTGATCAAGAGCCCCTCCCCAGCTTTCCTGGAGCCTCTTTAAGTATCTGTGATATAAAATTGTTAATTATAAATTTTAGACAGAAATCATCCCAGTGGTGTAAATTTTGAATTCTAAAAATTTTAAGTTCTAAAAATTTTATATATATATATTTAATAAAACCTATGTTTGACTCAGGGAATTTTTCAGATTCCTTGGGAACTTGCAAAGAGACAGGATTAGAGGTGAATCATGGCCATGAACAAGACAAAGAGACACCAGCACACAAGTAACACCAATTCACCTACTAGCAAAGTCCAGGCTGTCAGGGAAAGGGTTAATTTTAGCAACGTTGGAGCTTTATCGTGTGTGCTGCCAGAATTAGCTTACACTACAAAATGAAACACCGTGAAACCTGTCCTGCATTAAGGGTAGTGGAACTACATAATAATTTATGAACTGGACTATGGTTTACACCACAGACAAACAATCACAAAGCAGGAGGTCTGAGGAAGCCAAAGGTTAAAGGTGATTGCATATTACCTGGACTTCCCTTCAATAACTCAACACATGACTATTAGCCTGGTTTATCTGGCTCTATTAAGAAGAGCCGATGAAAACTTTTAATCTGCTTCCAAATGGCTCAGGGCACTGAGCAGATATTAGCTTGGTTTGGTGGGAGCCCTCCAATCAAAAAACAAGTGAGGAGCTCCGTTCCTCAACCCTCTTTTGGACTTTAGGAGCCGTGCCCGGGTAGGGGTTGCCTCATGAAGGGTGACCCAGCCCTGCTTCCAGCCCCTGCCTGTGCACACCCGGCTGGCACCGTCCCACAGATGGCTCTGCATGCCAGGTTCTGCTCTGGGAATGTTCCATGGCTTTAACTGCACCATCAGTTTATTACGCTTCTAAGTGACAGTGGTTTCCTTCCTTACCTGTCCTGCCACCGGACATCCCTGATCACACACCACATCCATAGAATCATAGAATCATTTGGTAGGAAAAGACCTTTGAGATCATTGCAACCACTCATACCCATGCACTACTAAACCATGGAGACCTTGGTAAGATGCTCCTGGAAGGAAACCTCAATATAAATTACAACCAAGCGACACATTACCCTGTACCTGAAACCAGGCCGATCAACTTCTGCATGATGACCTCGCCACCACCAGCTCTGCTCAGAGCTGCACTAGTTCCACGGAACCCCCAGAGCAGCCTCCACACCCTGCTCCTGCTCCCAGAACATCCTGTGCTGCCTGCAGGTCCCAAGATGACCCTTCATCTCCATTCTCTACTGTTCTAGGGAATCCAACACTGAACACTGAGCAAATTCAACATGTTTTGCCCCAAAATAGCATGGTCTTGTGGTGGTGCCAGCAAAGTTTCCAAAAATAATCCTTTCCTGGGCTGGATGTGATGGCAACTCTAAGCGTTACGAAGCCCTTGCGTTAATGGGGAGGTTCCCTTGGCAATATCGCAATTCAACAATAGGTTTCATTTCTTGAGGAAAAGCTGTATTAAACAGCTCCTGCTCTATTGGTTTGCACCTTTGTTCTACTACAAGGCTGAAACAAAGCTAGGCTCCTGCGCTAACGATTTTACAATCTCAATTAGCCTTCATTAAGGAATCAGCTCCCAATAGCTCTAGTCCCAGTGACTGTTGTTCCTCTTACAGGGACACATCCAAAAGGCAGTAGAAACTCCAAAAGAGTCTCATCCACTTCCACAGGCTGAGGGTCAGGGTTTGGAAACCTGGGTATTGCTGTTCCTGGGACACGCTGGTGGCAGAAACCCTGGGAGAGACCAGGCTTGGGAAGGACCTAAGTGCTGCAGGTGTCCCTTGTTGTCACCCCTACAGGGCCAGGTCAGGGTCACCCAGCAGGTCAGCAGAGGCACACAAGACCCTGCAGACAACATATGCCTCCCACAGCAGAGACAATTGCTATTAACTTCTGAAACCAAACACACTGTGGTTCCAAAGGTGCCTTGGAACAGAAGCCTGCACCCACCTGGGACCTCTGCCAGTGAGGGATGGCTGGGGAAAGGGAGATGGTGTTGTACATTTGCAGACCTCTGAGATGTTCCAGAAGATCTTTAAGCGAGGCAGAGCCATTTTGGTGGGAGAAGATAAGGAACAACCTTGAGAATCTGAGTGGCGAGCCTCACCCCAGGGAGAAGGGATTCCACAAACTCCCCATAACTCAGGCTTTGATCTGTCAACCCTCGTCATAAAATTTTAGAAAACTTAGGTTGGAAAAGACCTTTGAGATCATCAAGCCCAACTGTACCTGTCCACTATTAAATCATATCCCATATAAATTGTATAATTGTCTTACCCAAGAGCTGTCTACACTTCTCACTTCTCCAGCAGCCACAGCAATGAGGAGTGCAGACAGCTCTTGGGTTTCAAACAGCACTCACTGCATCTCTCCAGCGTGTCCCATCTCCCTGCTCCGCGACACCATAGTGCATCACTTTAAAATAAACAAGGACAGAATTAACCTGATGTATCACCAAGCCCTGTAGCTCCAGCCTTGTGTGTGTGTGTATTAAAAGAAAACAAATAGACCTAAATTGGAAATCCTGGAAATGGATTATTTCTTTGTACTGTAAGCCAAGTCAGAGTCACCAACTGCCTTCAAGCCTCTACAAACTGAGGCAACTGTTTAAGAACAAATCTGGGATGTTTAAGTAACTTCTAACAGAAATAAACAATGTGGGTCCACAGAGTGAAAATATTGAGCTGTCACCAAACCCTGTCAAATCAAAGGTAACAAATGAAGGGCTTTCACGATAGTGACTACACATTCTCAGGGTTGCTCGGGCTACTCTGCAGCTTGGCAGATTATTTACTTTTCCAGCCAAATCCATCATCCCCCTGACATTCCCAGCAAACACAAACAAGGCAACTCAGCTTTGTTGCTGAGTTTTGGGGACAGCAATAACAAACCCAGAGGGAGAGGGACGAGCCTGCTTTACCTGCTCTGGGCTGGCGCTGGGAACCCCTCGGCACGGGACGCTTTCCTAACAACTCCGGAAAACGGGAATCGGGGCACAAGGACAAAACCCTCTGCTGGTCTCTGGTTGCACCTGACATAACACAGTCTTTCCTTGTCCCCAGGACAGTAAACACCCTTTGATCAGGGCAGTCACCCCCAGGACAGACACCTGACAGCGCCTGGGGCCTCAGCGCCCCAGCAAGCAGGGGGGAGGCAGGATAGGACCTACCAGCAAACGCTCGGGGCTCTCCAGCTCCCCACAGGTTTTCTGGGATGGGATGGCACAGACCGTGCAGAAAGAGCAGGAGAAGGAATTGTTTTCCTCATAGCCCTTTGCTCAGTGTGGCCAAGCACACCCCCGTGCCCCATCCCAGACAGACGCTAACATCACCTTCCTGTTCAAAACGGACACCAACTAAATTTGGATTAACCTACGCTACTGGTTAGCACAAGCCTGGTAAGGACTTTATTTGCTTGGTTTCCAGGCAAGGAAGATGAGGACAAGGGGGTCAGCTGTCTGCAGCCCCAGGGGACCTTCACCTCCAGTGACCATGACAGTCCCAGCGATGAGCAGCTTCCATGCCTTGTTGGGGGTCCTTGGTTCCCTCTGTGCCCACCACCAGCTCCTTGGCATCACTGAACCTCTTGGTGACCACAGAGGAGGTGCTGGGGGATGGCAAACAGGAAGGCAACGAAGGAAAAGGCCAGAGCACCCCATATTTCTAAGGCTGCAGGATCAATGAAAAGCTAAAATACTTGGTGATTAAAACAGACCTAAGCCCAAGGGGCATGTGTATTTTTAATTTAATAACTAGTCTCACAGGTATAAACAAGGCACAAAAGGTGAGGGAGGTCCTTCAGCTGCTTTTCCAACCCAAACTATTCTATGATTCTACAATCTGTATCTTCTTGTCCACCTGCTCATCACTTATTCCACCAACCCTTTGCTCCCTACCTGAACAGCACTGGGCACAACCACATCCCAACTCCTAGCTGGAGCTCTAGGGCTCTTCTACATTTAGATGAGACCATAGGAAGAAATTCTTCATGATGAGGGTGGCGAGTTTCTGGTCCAGGCTGCCCAGGGAAGTTGTGACTGCCCCATCCCTGGAGGCGTTCAAGGCCAGAGTGTTTGGGGCTTTGAGCAATCTGGTCCAGTGGGAGGTGTCCCTGCCCATGCAGGGGGGTTGGAACTGGATGGACTTTAAGATCCTTTCCAACTCAAACGGTTCCACGATTCTATAATTCTCTGCACTAAGAATCTGAAGAAATAACACCCTCCCACCACAGATCTGAAATCCTCACCAGCAAAACCGTGGGACCACCTAGGGGCTCCTCCTGCCACTGAATCAGGCACGGTGGAGGCTTTGCTGTGGCTTTTAGCTGCGTCCAAGAAGGAAATCCACACCACAGAGCCCAAGGAGAGGAAGGAAAGAGAGGGAGAAAGGAGGAAAGGCAAGTTACAGATTTCACACCTGGAATATGTTTAGGAAATGTAGTGAAAACAACTCCTGATCCCCGTTACTAAGCTGATACAGTAGTTGGAAAATCTTGCCATTCTTGTTCCACGTTCTCCTCTCGCAGTGATATTTCAAGGCAAAGCAGCGATGACGAGCAGCAGCATAAGCATAGTCTGCGTGTGCTAAGGCAGCCAGGACAGATCCTTTGAGATCCTGGGGCTTTGAGCTACCTGATCCAGTGGGAGGCATCTCTTCCAACCCAAACCATTCCCTGCTTCTATGATTCTTAATACGCATTTCATATGTTGGAAGATTGTTTTTCCTTAGCTTTACAGAGATGCAGATTACAAATGCCAGGAAAACAGCGAGGCAGAGCAAGCCAACACAGCAAGACGAGGGTGCAAGAGTTAAAGCATCAGAGAGCAGCAGCTGAGCTGTGGGTGCCAGGCACAGAGACGAGGAGATGATGGGGAAATTGGTGCCTGGCGACCAGAAGAGAAAGGATTCTATTTTCCTTACAATATCCCTAAAACCAGGGATGAAACTGCAAGTGAAGGGCTGCAGAGAGCCACTCTGCCACAGCTCCAGAGAATTCAGTGGCATTGCTGCTAGTTTACACTGATGGAAGAAGAGGAACAGCTGGGACAAACGCAAGCAAATGCATCTGCTCAGCAAAAATAAAAGTGCATGGGGATAAGGGTGTCACTGAAGAAGCTGGTGTTTCACCTACAGATCAGCGCAAGGGATGTTCCCTCCCGCAGACCCACGTGGGGTCTCAGCTCCTGTGAGGACAGTAGGAGCTACTGGCTTCACGGGAAGAGGAGCCCACCCATCCAGAACCTCAATGCAGGGACCAGGAAAGCACAATCCACTAAAAAAAAAAACCCAAAAAAGCAAAACCCTGTAAACTTTACAGACAGAAAGAAGAACTGGAAGTTGACCAATTCCTGTTACATTCTGGGCTTTTAAATCCTCCAGGACATGAACCCGGCCCCTCCCCTCTCTTTAAAGCCATGTGTAATCTGTAAGCAGGTAAGAAAATAAGAGTTCAATTAGAGCTACTGTAACTCCACAATTGTTTAGACATAATTGTCTAAATAAATAAAGGGCTTCATTAGCAGCAGCATCAAAATGAAAGGCATATTTGAATAAACATGCTGCTGCTTCAGTCAAAATCAATTAACATTTCACTTGATAAGAACAATCTCAGCTGGATGCAGATGTTTTTAATAATGCAAATATTTTCCCTACTTGTAATAATTAAAACCCCCCCTTTTTTTCTTTTTCCTTTTTTAACGAATTCTGCAAGGACTGGTGCTGGGAATAATCAATATCTCACGCTGAATCCCAGGAACCATTTCATCCCTGATAAGCGGATGTTAGGCAGCAAGCAAACTGGCCTCACATCCACAGAGGACTTCAAAGAAATGTTGCCTTCTACTTTAGTGAAAGAAACAAACTGGGCACCACAAGACCACACACCACTGAGCCATGTCCTGTTCTGTGTCCCTAAATGCTTTCTACAGCAGAGGAGATGGAGCCTCTGCATCCTCGATTTGTTCTTTAAGAGCTGGAATCCTGAGTTTTTAACCTATTCCATGTTAAGAAACAAAGGCAGCTCTTAGGTAAAATAAAAACAATAACAGAATGAAAGTGCATCCTCCACGTGACTGCCCCGGGCTGGGACAGCTCGTTAGAGTTGGCCTGTACAGTAACACCATAAAGACAAAATAAGGACTGAGACAGGCATCCTCTTGACTATCAACAAGCCCCGTGCTGATCCCACCTGCCCAAGGGAGAGAAGGACATTGCAGATCACAAATCACATCGATGTATGGTGAAAATGAAACACATTTTCCCAAATTCGGGAACTGGAGCTGTGAAACCGCTCAACGTCAGATAAAAAAGCAGAGTCGAATGAAGTCATTTCTCACCCGTTAACAGATTCAGCCATCAAAAAGGTACAGGAGACAGACTATGCTAGGCTGCTTATTAAAGGGAGAGACTTCCTGATCCTACTCCGTAATGAAAAATGAGTGGAATTTATGGGTACTTTTGAATTTAATTAAAGCTGGGTCTCAGAGCTCTTAATTGTGTTCTTTGCAGGGTGGGCTGGCTGCCTGGGAAGCAGAGCCTGCTCCGAAGCCGGCTGCACCCTGGGCACTGCCATTCCACCCGAGCAGACAGTGCTCTCTGGAGCTTGGTGTCTGGTCTCAGAGCCAGGAGGAACCCCTGAAAGAGGGCCAGACAGCCACAGTTGACCACGCAACCTCCATGAGCCAGAAACAAACTCCAGCATTCCTTCAAAAGTGAAAACCGGATGAACACAGGCTCAAGACAAGGGAAAGCAAAGGTTTGGACAAGGTGCATTATTGCTTGCAGCAACCTCTCCGTGGCTGTGGAGACAACCAGTCCTGCCTGGCATAGCTTCACCCACCACCAGAGGTCCATAAGCAAGATCGCTCCTGTCCCAACTGTTTCTTTTTTGCTCCAGTTAATGAAATACCAGCATCAAAACTCGAGCTGTGCAGGCATCACAATTACAGTGTCCATCTGTCATCCCCACACTAATATTGTTTGCAGCCCAGCTCTTGGAATTTAACGTCTGCAGTAATGAAGGAAACTGCTGGGAAAGCATTCAAGAATTCCTTAATCAGCGTGTTGATGAATCTCGCTCTACAGAAGCGCATTAGATAGGGTCACTCTGCAGACTAGGAACCATGCAGTAAACAATGTCAGTGTTAGCAGAAACAGAATCAAGCATCAAGGAAAACTTCCAGAAAGCAGTGGATTGGAGTAGGAGCTGATTGCCAGCAGAGAAAGGGTGGAAAGAGGAGGTTAATCACTGCAGAAGCCGACCACTTTGTGGAGAATCAATGGGGACAGCTGGCAACACCAGAGCACATCAGTATATAAAGAGAATTTAAAACCCCCCAGATTTCCCAATGAAGTCACATTTACTAAAAAAAAAAAAATGCTTCAGTTCTTAAATTCTGAAGAGGACTCTCTATAGAATACAATGGGTTGGGTAGGAAGGGACCTTAAAGACCCTTTCAGTGCTGGAAGCTGCTCTAAGGTCTACCTGGAGCCTTCTCGTCTCCAGGCCGAACAACCCCACCTCTCTCAGCCTGGCCTCATAGCAGAGGTGCTCCAGCCCCCAGATCACCTCTGTGGCCTTCTCTGGACTTGCTCCAACAGATCCATGTCCTTCCTGTGCTGAAGGACATACAGAGGATGAGGCCTGGGACCAAATCCACTATAGATGTTAAAAAGGGAAGAGTAACCTCTCTGCTTTTCAAAGCCACAGGTGCAAGCAAACCATTTTACTTAATGGTTGCAGAAACGATGAATACCATCTGTCCCTGGGACATTACAGCCACCAACTGCAACAGCCCTAACATTTTGGAGGTGCTCAAGGCCAGGTTGGATGGGCTTTGAGGTCCCTTCCAGCCCAAACCGTTCTGTGATTTTGATTGTCCTGCAGAAACTGAATAGACCTTCAAAATACAAAGAACACAATTTTTAATGGTGAAGGTCTCTCTTGCTTCTGATAAGATGAACAAATCCAAATTCCCATCCCCCCACCAGCACAGGAATGCCTCGGTGTTTCCCAGGGCAAACACTTCTAGATGCTCTTTACATTCAATTTTATCAGTCCTACATAATAAAAAAATCTCCTGGCACTGGGCTGAACTGGTGCAGCTGAGCAGCATAACCTCAGCACACATGCAGTGAGCCTGAAGAAAAGCAAAGCAAAGCAGCCACTCTCTCTGAAGTCAAATGGTAAAATGCCCATTTTGGGTCGAATGACAATGCAAAAATACTTGCTGATTCCTCCAGTGGTTTATTACAAGTGATGAAGTCCCCTGAGGTGCCTCCAAAGTTGTTTTTCTGCTACCAGGCTCAGCCCAGCAGAGAACAATAGAGATTGCACAGCTCAGATGACAGGCTAAGATGAATAACAGGAAGGTGAATAAGAATGGTGCTCACAACAGGCTCTGAAAACCAATTCCAATTACACATTCCCCCTCTTCAAAATCTTGTATTTTCACCTAATGTGAAGCGACTGCAGAAAATTCTTGTGCCCATAAACAAATGCAACCGCTGACCAGGCTGCAGGCGGGCTGGGAGCCCAGGGCAGCCTGGCAATAAACTGCTGGGCTGTCCACCCACTCTGCTCACCTTCAGCTCTGCTAGCAAGGAAAGGTCACTACCACACCAACAGGTATAGAGGTCTTTGATTTGCAGCTACCTGTGCTGACCCATCGCCCCTCAGCTACCTCTGTGCTGTCAGGAGTTTGTATTGCAACAGAGGAGGGTGACCTGCAACAGTGCATGGAGAGTAGTGACCTTCAACTAAAAACTTTTCATTTACAAGATGGTAAATAAACCACACAAGATCATTTCTGAGGAACGGACATTCACAGAGTCCAAGCAGGAGCACCCTGATGCCATGTGTCTCACCCTCGTTCCTTGACCATTCATCTCATCTAGAATCATAGAATCATTCAGATTGGAGAAGGCCTCTAAGATCATTGAATCCAGCTGCCAACCCAACACCAGCGTGCCAACTAAACCATGTCCTGAAGTGCCATGTCTACATGTTTTTTCAACACCATCAGGGATGATGCACCTCTTGCATGTAAGGGAGAACGGGGCTCCCAAAGCCAATTCTCCACCAGAGATGGTTCTCAGGTTACTAGAACTAACCTGACGTGTTGGCATGAGATAGTGCTTCAACTGCCCCATGTTCCATTTCAACTCATTTCATGCCAGGACAGACAACTGCAAAGATTCTCTCCTGCCCTGTATTAAAAAACCTTGCTCAACATCCCCTGAAGAAAATCAGATGGAGCAGTACCACCACGTCTCATTAACTTCCCTGCTGGGGATAGAGCAAGTCCAAAATGACCAACAGTACCTCCAGACACCAAACTTTTCATTTTGGAAGAGGAAAACATAAAGGTAACCAGACGGGCATCAAAAAGCATTCCAGGCCATTTAGTAGCCCAAAATCTTTCATTGAGAAGTATGACTGTCTTGTTTGCTTTTGGAAAAAGGGTCATGCCATGCTGAAGAAACCATCAACGGGGGTTGTTTGAATGTTACAAAGCTTTCATTTGAGGTCTGGCCTTTATTTAAACTGCAAAGCTCAGGGGATTCTCCAGGACCACAGAAAATTATTTTGAGAAAGTCCATTGCAGTCACGCTGCTGAAAGGCAGGGAGCCACGTTCCGGGCCAGAGCCCAGGCTGCCAGAGAGCGCAGACAAGAGTCGGACTGTAAACCCGCACTGCCGTGTCGGTGTTGGCCAGCGACTTCACCTGGGCTCCCGAGGTGTTTGCTCCAGCGTAATGGGGAACTTCACGGTACTGACATCGTTCGCTCTTTTTACAGGGCTCTTTCCAAAGCAATTACTCATTTATGAGGGCTATAACATTTTATACCGTGTGTTTTGGTGTGGTACCCAGCAGAGCCTACTCCTGGCAGGGCGCCCGCTCATGTTTGGCAGGAAGGCTCCAGAGACAGGGTCCAGGGGTCCCATGAGGGGATCTTCTTTCTACTGAGCTCCAGGGTAGTTGTCACCAATGCTTAACTTCTAATTCTCCCTTTGGATAAGACTTAACAGTTTTGCTGTGCACTATTGTATGCTTATTTGTGCAAATAGGTCCTTAACGAACTCTCTCAGATGAGAGGTAAGGGTCTGTCCAGCTCAACAGCAGACTGCACTGAAACTCAGCAAGGAGAAAAGGCAAGTGTGGCAAAAATCCAAGTATGAAGCATTTCACCTGAAATAAGAATATAAATGGAAGCAACCTCTACCTGATGACATTGGGTCTCAGCTGTATCTATTACTAACAACAGGAACCACACAATCTAACATGATTAGGAGCAGATTAAGGAAGGACTCACATAGTTTTAACACAAAAATTATCTTCTAATAACCAGAGAGACCTTAGAGCAGCTTCGCGTACTGAAAGGGGCTCCAGGAAAGCTGGGGAGGGGCTCTTGATCAGGGAGGGCAGGGAGAGGATGAGGGGGAATGGGTTTGAGCTGAAAGAGGGGAGATTGAGATGAAATTTTAGGAAGAAACATTTTCCTGTATGGGTGGGGAGTTCTAGTTGTGATTGGGCAGCTTGTGTCCATTTATGAAAACCTCCACTCTGGTCAATCCAGCTGCACATGCTGCTCCAGCTCCTAATCAGGTCAGCGCTCCTTCCTCTCTCTTCCCCTCTTCCCAAAATTGCATTGGAAACACAAATAATAATAATAAAACATAATAAAAATGTCACTAGACAAAGCAAATAAACCGTGACTAGAAAAGTGCTCGCTGATATTTTGTACAAGCTCCTATAAAATTAACTTTTACAACTTTTACTGGCAACTTCAACCTTGGTTGAAATTATTCTCTGATTAGCTTGCCCATATATCTCAGGGCAGGCAGTGACCCTCATCCAATTACGTTAAGAAACCATTTGCACACATCCAGGCCTCAGAATTAAAACTGAGACAATGTACGCTCCCCTCCCAGGGCAGAAACGTCTCCCTTATGATTTCCGATGTATGATTTGGAACGTGGTAGAAGAGATTTGCTCTTTTAATCCACCCACTAAAATCAATCATGCGCAAACTCTAACGGTCAGGGAGGGGGTCGTGAGGAGGGGGTTTGGTTAGTTGGGTTTTTTTTCCTTAAAACACAGAAAACAAATTAAAAAAAACCCCTCAGCATGCCCATTGCTGGCTTTAATTTCCTTGAGTAAACAGCGTGGCGCTGCCGTGTCATGGATGGCGGGGGAAGAGGACGCATACCTGAAATTTAGGCTCATTACTGGTCTATGAAATATGTCTCCAACATCAGCCCCGGCGTGGCTGGGCTGTTGGATTTCAACATGAATTACTCCAGTTACTCTATCAAAAGCGTCAGTCCACAAGCGGCTGGGGAGTTTAATTAGCCTGGCTTGCTTGCAACAACATTGCACTGAACAGTAAAATAAGATTATACTCATGCTGAGCAGATTTAGCTTAAACAGCCCCCAAAGTATTAAAAGGGGAGCAGGGTGAGGACCGATTGTAAGTTTACAACTGGAACAGATTATAGGCAGGTTCCCAGATTGCACTGGTTGGGTTGGCTGCAAGGGAATGGGTTTTTACTGGATTTATCCCTCTTACAAGATCCCTACATTAACACAGGAGTGGCCAGAGGAGCTCCTGGAGGAGTGGAGTGTGTTTCTGAGAGCACATCTCCATTGGAAAGAGGGTGCTCAGCTACTGGGAATGTTCTGCAAGGAGCTTGGCTCAACACATTCCCTTATGGAGAATGGAGATAACCTGGGTCCGTGTGGCTGCGTCTGCAGAAAAACATCCCGTGTTGAAGCTTGTTCAGCTTGGAGAAGAGAAGGCTTCAGGGAGACCTTAGAGCAGCTTCCAGTCCTGAGAGGGGCTCCAGGAAAGCTGGGGAGGGGCTCTTGATAAGGGAGTGCAGAGATGGGATGAGGGGAATGGTTTTGAGCTGAAAAAGGGGAGATTGAGATGAGATGTTAGGAAGAAATGTTTTGCTGTGAGGGTGGGAAGGCCCTGGCCCAGGTTGCTCAGAGCGCTGGTGGCTGCCCCATCACTGGAGGGGTTCAAGGCCAGGCTGGATGGGACTTGGAGCCCCTGATCCAGTGGGAGGTGTCCCTGCCCGTGGCAGGGGATGGAACTGGATGGGCTTTGAGGTCCCTTCTGATCCAAACCATTCCATGATTCTATGATTTATTGTATTAGTCTAATTCTTGGGTGCGGGTGATCAGTGACAGCTTGGTGGAACAGCTGGTGGATTAGTTTCCCTGACACATTTCCCATCCTGATTCATTCTGGGGCTCATGGGCACATTCCTCATCTGCCACCAGCTCCACCTCTGAGCTGCAGATGCCCAGGAGATGTCAGCGGCAAAAAACTTGTGCATGCACTGAGAACAGAGGCCAATCCTGTACGATCAGAAAGCACAAATTAAACGCCAAAACCTAGAAGGGCTTTGAATCCACTGCTGACTATTGATGTTAAATCGTAATTTTAAAATGTAAATTGTAACGCAAATTTGCCTGATCCAGTGGGAGGTGTCCTTGCCTATGCCTGGGGGGTTGGAACTAGGTGATCTTTAAGGTCCCTTTCAACCCAAACTATTCTATGATTCTATATAATGTGCTATAAAATATAATACTAGAGAAATCAAGACTCGCTGCTGCCAGCACTCTGAAAGCCATACTCTAGTCAACAAAAAGCAAACCAGTGTCGATCTCCACAAAATAAGGATGGAACAGGCTTAAAAAAGTGGATCAAAAGAGAAACCTAAGGCCTAAATAAAAGGCGCAGCAGAGGAGCACAAGCAGCACTTTCTGTATAACATGAAAGTCATGGGTAGCAACTCAACAGGGAGTTGGGATTGACGCAGTGTTGGAGCTGGGAGAGGATCCGCTGCACCCATCAGGCTGTGGGGGTCTTGGAACCCACAGCGTTAGCTCAGAAGTTAAAAATCAAACAACAGTTGGGTAACCAGACCGCTACTGTAGATTTTTAGCGGCATTTTAGAGGGAGCCAAGGCGGAAGGCAGGCTGAAAAGAGAAATCCTCCCATCCAAAGAATCTGACAGGACAGGCAGGGAAAGGGGAAGAGAAGTGTGAAAATAAGAGAGGGAGGAAAAGGCCCTGTGATGCCCTCAGGTATTTCATGTGTGGATCCTGCCCGCGCTGCCTTTGGTTGTGATGCACAAAGGGGTCCTTCTTCAGAAGAGAGAGAAAGCCATGCAGAACATTCACCATGGCTAATTAATTTAGGACCCTCAATTACAAGTAGGATCTTGTGACACTGCTTTATTTGTAGCCACTTTTTTTTGCTTTTTAATAAACAAAAAGCAGATAAGAAGCGTGACACCTTTAATGGCTTTACTATGGCTTTCCTGCCATTGCCTCATGCCTTGGGGACCTGCCCAAGAGCATCCTGGGCGGAAAGCCTTGTCCCTGCCTTCGAGAGTCCCTGTATCCACCTCTCACCTCTAATATAATCCTCACTGTACCAGCTTGCTATGTGAGAATCATGGAATGGTTTGGGTGGAAAGGGACCTTAAAGCCCATCTAGTTCCATCGCCTGCCATGGGCAGGGACACCTCCCACTAGATCAGGTTGCTCCAAGCCCCATCCAACCTGTCCTGGAACACCTCCAGGGATGGGGCAGGCAACCTGGTCCAGGGCCTCCCCACCCTCATCGTAAAGAATTTCTTCCTAATGTCTAATCTAAACCTTCCCCCTTCCAATTTAAAGCTGTTCCCCCTCATCCTGTCACTCTGTGCCCTTGGGAAAAGTCCCTCCTCAGCTTTCCTGGAACCCTTTCCAGCACTGAAAGCTGCTCTAAGGTCTCCCTGGAGCCTTTTCCTCTCTAGGCAGAACAATCCCAACTCTCAGCCTGTCCTCATAGTACAGGTGCTCCAGAACATCCTCTAGAAAAGCACGAGGAATGGAATTACTCAAATATCAACCAGCAGACCATCTCCTATTTCGCTGTAAAAGGGGACTTGCCTTCTCAACTGTTGCATTAGGGCAGGAGATGCCCAGCGTTACCAGACAAAAACCAGAGGAATAAACAACGCTGTGTATTTTTTAAAGCTGCAAAGGGAAAATGCTGTTGTTTATGTGCCACAATATGGACAGATTTACACGCTATCAGCCACATTAAAATACTACAGCCTTGGCACAAGCTCACAGGACGCAACACAATTCAGAGTTGCCTGCAAATGTGTCAATGGGGAGTTGGGGACCTTCATGCGAGAACCAAGCTCACAAAGGCGAATGCTACAACATCTTGATAACCTTTGGGGTGAAGCCCTTTGGTGAAAAAACCCAAACAGCTCCCTCTCTTTCCCCTGCAAATGAGAAGAAACCCAGCCGTCCTTGCAGACACCCGCACCCATAAAAGCAGCCCCTCCGCATGTGCAGTTAACCACATGTCTACGGGGAATAATGTGATCATTCTTCCACCCACCTCCACCCTCCTACGAGGTAGCCTGGGGCATTATCCTTCCCCAGAAATGGCACCATTTCAGTTTAAAGGAACAAAGGACATTCTTTGAGTGAGCAGACTGGAAATAAGCATTTAAAGCTCAGTGTTTTACCCCAGCGCAGTAATATCAAGGGGGGTAGCTCCACAGAGCAGCAGATCATAAAGACATGATCAACCATCTTCACTAATACAGAGCACATTCATGGCTTGACGTCATTACACCAGAGCCTGTCTCTAACAAATTAACTCTTTCAGTCTGGGAGCTACACTGGGTACCCTCGAGGAAGGCAAACCCAATTGTCTCTCCCCAGCTCCATGCTGTGATCCGGAATCCAAGGGAAGAGCGGACTGTTTGCCTCCACCAAGCTGTGCTTGAGTCCCTGCAGAGACACCTCCCTCCCAAGCACACAGGACAGGAACACCAGCTGATTTTGCAGTACATACATAAACCCATTTGAGGAGATTTCCACTTCACATCTCATGCTCAATCCAGAAACTCAGACCAAGCAGAAGACAAACATGAAGTGTCTGAAGAAACTTAGAACAAAAGGACCTAGCTTTCCACAACCCCTTGGTTTAGCACAACAGAACCACCTTACTTTCTCCAAAGTGAAGGCTTTGGGATGCTCCAGTACTATGGGAAAGCACTAGATGGCACTCCTAGAGACAGCCTAAGCCCACAGCTCTACAACATAAGCAGCAGCACTTCTGGACCCAGGTTATGGTCTGATCCAGAAGATAGATCTTGGGTGCATCTGCTGAATGCCTCAACAGTAGTAGCTTCCTTCCCAGTTTTCTCTCCTGGGATGCAGATCTCCTGCATGCAGCAAACAGTGCCAAAAGCCATGAGAGCTGTGCCACCAGGAGCGGAAGCTCCAAAGCATGGTCTCCTACAGATCTACTTCTGCACATCTTCCTCTTCCATCACAGCCCACTTCAATAATCTTGACCCACTACATTTCCCATGACATGAATGCCCTGGTACCTCAGGGCTCCTCAGGTTTCAGACAAGCCCACAACATTCTCCAAACCCTTGTCCTCTTCACCTCCATGTGCCAGGTTTTCCTTCTCCAGTAACACTGATCATATCTGATTTCAATCACACATTAAATTTGGGCTGACGGTTGGACTTGGTGTTTTTAGAGGTCTTTTCCAACCTTAATGATTTTGTGATTCTAAATGATCCTGAGCTGGTGGATGTCTTTGTGCACAAACGTCCATAAAACTCCTATCTTGAACTCTCCCACATGGAAGTATTTATTGCTCTGGAGCCCCAGACACTAATGAAACTCCTATCATTAGTAAAGTTGAAGAACCATATCCCCACTGCAGAGCAGATTCGATGCTAATCTAATAACCACAAAACAAAGTGCTGCATCAGTGGCTCTAAATGACTTTCTTTCAATAAAGATAAGTATTGGATCCTTATTGAATAAATAGATACCTCTGCAGGGCTAACCCAGCACTTGGAAAGATTAGTGACTCATGACGGTTTGGTTGAGTCTGGCTTTTGGACCAAAGCCTGCTTTAAATGAAAAAATTAAAAAGCAGGAATCTTTCCTGCCACGCAACTGAACGTAAAGCAGATTCTTGAGCCAACTTCAAAAGTTTTCACCATCCACTAAACTCGGGCAGCTTGGGTAGAGAGCAACTGAAATCTGGCAAAACATAAGCTGTGCTTGGAACGCGCTGCACGGCCAAAGGAATGCTGGGCCTCGGAGAGACGGATCGCTCTTCAGAAGAAGATAAAGTATTAAATTTCTGCTAAATCTCAAGCAATAAAATTAAACTCAAACGTTGAGGGAAGGGAATAAAAAGGCCGATGCATAATTGTTTTGTAAAACTTGTGTTTCATTTTCTCGAGACGGACCGTTTTATAGTTTATCAAAACCAGCTGGTGGCATGGGCGTACATTCACAGTCCTATAACATGGATACAATTTATCTTGTGAAATCTGTAAATGAAACAAGACAAAGCAATCAATACCTTCTATAATAAATTCTTTCAACAGGTAGAACCGAATCCTGAAGCCAGCTTTAACGGGCCACCATGAAAAGAACAGCGATCCAAGAGTTGGGATCTCTCAGAAACCATAAAACAATTAAACCCCAACACTAAATGGCGAGTTCATCAGTGCCCATTGATATCTGACCAAGTTCTTTTGGGTACACGGACAGTGAGCACACTGCAGAATCAGGTCCAAGATGAACAGATGCACACTGAGAGGAATTACTCCCAAGATGGTTTAACGAGAGCGTATTTTGGCCAAAAATCAAACACCCCCATGGTACCTTGCTGTCACCTTTCTGGGATGCACTCAGCACACATCAGACATGTATGATCTCTTGGTTCCACAACCAAACCCACCTCCCAGTGCTAACAAAAAAAAAAGGAAGTGATTTCACCCAATTTTGACCATCACTTCTTACCATTGCATAGATCAGCACCAGAATAGCCCAAATCTAGTATGAAGATGCAAGTTAAGCTCAGTGTTGAGAAAATCCACAAAGGAGTCCAGAAGGAGCTGTCAGCATGCACCGATACAGCCTCAGGGCAGCCCCGACCTGCCTGACCTGCTGCCCCTCTCAGCAGGCGAGGACCACAGGGTCCAGCACCCCCAAACCACAAAGGGTTCTACAGGGTCCTTACAGAAAACAACACAGCTAACATCATGTGCTTTAATCACCTTATGTATTTCCATCCTGTCAGTATTTAAGGGGCTGTTTGTGTCCTATTTTATTGCAATGCTCTCTTTGCTCATCACCCCACTAAATGTGAAAGACACCCACAAAATCCCATCTCGCATCCTCACCGTCTGCAGCATCACCTCCCAAGTTAGAGCTGAGCTTGCTGTAACAGACAGTCCTTTGTTCCTCCACAGAGGAGAGCGTGTAACCTATCCTAACCTAAAGGGAACTATTTCTTTAGTGTACAGTGTAAATTGAACTAAAGTGCCAGAGAAACAGTAAGAAATTCCTGAGTGCTCTCCTCAACCCCCCAGCCCAAACGGCTCCCATATAGGTGACATATAAGATTTCGGAGAAGAGGAAACATTAGAAATCTAGGAGAAGCCAGTAATATCTTAACTAGCAAATTAAACCCATACCACGCTTGATGTAGAGACAGCCCTGCTAAAAGCCTGCATTATTGCCTAAAGAAAGTACTTTCCGAGGGAGAAAGGCTGAAAGGTCTCAAGCCTGGTACGCGCTCCTCTGAGATTTGCTGGAGGCAAATCACATGAAATGAAACCTGGACTCATCCTTGGCAGACAAAACAGGCGACGGTGCCGAGCAAGGAGTAAAGTAAATACCCACTCCTGTGCTCCAGCTTCCCCCTTGCACTTACGGAGCCCCGCAGGGTCTCACTCCTGCCTCCCACCCTCCACGCTGGGTTACACTTCAGTTAGTCTAGCTAGGAAGAAGAGCAAGACCAAATCTTTTAGACACAGTACAGGCACTAAACAGGACAAAATCATGGATACAAGACAATATTTAAGGTCCCTTCTGATCCAAAGCATTCTATAAAATCCTCAAAAGCACCCAAGGTGCTTGATCTTTAACTTCAGCAGTAAAAAAAGCAACGAAAATTTTTAAAAAAGTCCTGATCTTTCACAGCCCTTCTAACAGCAGCTTTTCCCTTTATTAGACCTACAGCTGTCCCACAAACAAGAAAATGTACCAATTACCCATCTCAGAAGTACTTTTTAGTTGAGAGAGCTTTGTATTTAATCGCATAAGGCAACACGGAGGGCTTCCGTGCCTATGCAGCATCACACTCCCTCACCCCTGAGAACTCCCCTCCACCTCACTCATCAGCTTGATCAACTCATTGCAGTAACGAGGGAAGCGATGGGCTCGATGGCGAGACTTAGAGGAGCAATAAAACAACAGAAAGCAAATCCCCGGTATGGAAGCAGCCACTGCTGCATATTTCACACGGAGAACTGCAAAAGGGAGTTATAAAAAGCACCGCTGGGTCCCGTGAGCAGTTTGGAACATGCACAGCAGGAGTGATTCAATGAAAACTGCACACAAACAGAGGAATGCTAAGATCAATTATTTTGCATTTTGCTTCTACAAATGGTGAAAAGCTGCTTTTTAAAGACACACTTCTGGTTATGTTGCTTACAAAACTTCTAAAGGAAATCCTCAGCAACGACAAATTCACAAACCGTGGTGAAATGTAGACTGGTGGCTTAAGGAATTAAAGGATTGCACTTAGAGTGTGCAGATTTCTGGGAAGCAAAGGGAAATGCACAGCACTTGTTACAAGGAGCATCCCAGCAGGATTTGGCCAGGGAATGGTGAGCTCGCCAGCCTCACAACTGCGTCCTGCTGCAGAAGGGCACCATGTGGGGACCACTGGCAGAAATAAAACAAGTTCACAGAAGAGCATCCCCTCAGGAGCAAGCTGGGGCACCCTCTGTCAGGGTCAGCTGCCTCCTCTCGGAGGTTTCCAGGTGTTGACCCTCCTGTGGCACCTTGTCTCCCTCTGACAATCCCTGTGTTTCCCTCACAACAGTCCCAACTCCAAGGTCCACGCGTGAGACCAAGGTACAGGAATTTGGTGATGTACCCTCAGGTGAACTTTAATCTCGGCAAGTTACAAAACCAAGCTGCTCTCTATATAAAGTTCAATTAGGAAAGTCAGGTTTGACCGGCTTTGGGAAAATCGCCCTTTGATAACTCCCTGCTACATTATCCTCTCACTTCTTTTGGCAGAGAAAAGAGGTGAGTGCAGTTTTCTTTGGCTCCGGCTCTCTCCTGTCAATCCCTTGTGCACTCAGATAGTTCAGGTTCAATGTTCAAAAGGAGGAACAGGCTGTGAAATGTCCATCAGCTCTGTTTACCAACAGAACTGGTGAGCCCAGGTGAAGGGAGATGGCACACTGAGCTGGTAGGTAATGGTTAGAGAACTCAGGATCCAATCATGCTCATGGGGCTCTTTCTGTAGCTGCTAGAAAAATCTTAGAGGTGATTTGCAGCAACGTAAGCGTGAGAGCAAGACTGAAAAATCATTAATGAACAACATAATGAGTCAAGAAACATTCCCAGCCTGTTCTTGCTCACGTTGGGTTTCAACATCTGTGCTGGTGCTCTTAGTCTTCTGGCTTCATGTCCATCAGGACGGCATTTCACATCGTCTGCCAAACCTGGCATTGCAAAGCTGCTAAAATTGCAATTAACTACTTGAATTAAAATATCGTACTTCTTTGCCTTGGGCCAAGGGTAACACATTTGAGCAGATTTCCATTGTGGGCTGCTTGCAAACTGTTAATTGCAACTCTTGCCTTAAGGACTTACCAATCCTAGCTCGTTTCATACAGAGCGTGGGCCACCTCCTGTGTGGGATACGATTTCCACTCCTTAGACAGATGACAGGAGGTTTTATCAAACAAGATGAAGGCTGTTGCAAAGCCCTTGAGCTACCAACAAACCTACACGTTCTTCATGGCAAGTGATGCAGTTAGACTAGTGGGCATGAAAGCCAACTCACATTTTATATTTCAATAAATGCTCTTTAATAGTATTGTTTGCAGAGCAGAAATTGCTTCGCTCCAGCAGTTGCAGATTAATGTTGCCCTACGTTCTGCTCCATGTGAGTCTGATATCCGGAAGTTAAAAAACCAGTAATAGAATCACAGAACAGTTTGAGTCAGAAGGGAATTTTAAAGGTCATCTAGTCCAACTGCCCCTGCAATGAGCAGGGGCATCTTCAACTAGATCAGGTTGCTCAAAGCTCCACCCAACCTGGTCTTGAACACCTCCAGAGATGGGGCATCTACAGCCTCCCTGGGCAACCTGGGCCAGGGTCTCACCACATTCAGTGTAAAAAAACCTGTAAAATTAGTAAAAATTAGTAAAAAATTGTAAAAAAAATAGTTAAAAATGCCTTCACTACATCTACACTGAATGTGGGTAAAAAGCGATGTTGGTTACAACTCATCAAGGCAACCAACAGCTTGGAGTGCCAAGCCTGGGGGGAGAGCAGAATCAGCAGCAGGACTCCAGATGCTACCAGGTTCCTGGAGGAAGCCAAGTTCACCGAATGTGGCTCTAAGAAGAGGAATAAACCATTCTCCCTGCTTGTCTCACAGAGCTTTTGTTCAGTGTCCTCAGCGGCTGATGTGAAACTCCAGCACACAGCCCAGGCACAGCTTCACTGACTCCAGCCACCATCCATGGCTCAGGGGCAAGGTGAGCACTCGTTTCACCTCAGGCTGGGGTTATTAAGCTGATGTATTGATTGCAGAGACTGACAAGCTTGTGTTACATTCGAATGGATCCGACAGGACAGTCCGAAATTCAATATTGTCTCAGTCTAATTGGACAGGATCCAGTTCAATTCTGTCAAACATCTTGATTAATGCTAAAGCAATAAATCCCCTCTTAGCCATCGAGCTGCCCAGGCTGAGTGGGAAGGAGAAGAATATGAGCCGTGGAAAATACAGATAAGTGAATTCATGAATACAAGCAAGATAAATGCCATTTTTAATACAAGTATTTCATTAATGCTTGCAAGGGAAACAATTCCCAATCCCTACTTTTCCATGTGAATGGGTCAAGAGGCGAAAGCTTCTTGTGAGCACCTGGAAGAGTTGAAGCTGTCACCTTGGAACCGTGTACAACAGCACGGTTAGGGAAAAAGTCCTACTTCTTTGTCACGAGTTATTTTGAGACAGATTAGAAAACTTGGTCACAAAATTGCTTAACTAGAAATCCCACAAAGTGGAACAAATGGGTCTGAACGGATGAGGACACTCCTAGCCCTGGGAACAGAAACCAGTGTCCCACATGTGACTCCACACGGGCATTTCATAGCTTAAATCAGATGAAAGCAAGTCATAGAACGGCTCGGTTTGGAAAGGACCTTAAAGATCATCTAGGAACTGGTAGGAAAAAGCTCCGTACTGCTTTTATCTACATTTTTGGACAGAAGCAGCTTTTTTTTTTGTTGTTGTTGCAGCATCGTGTGAGAGATGCTGGGATAATTCCACACATAAAAGAAAAAGGCAGCAACTTCAAATACTGAAAAACATCGATCCTGCTATGATGTTAACAAAACAAGACAAATCCCGGTGGTTTTACTGATCCATTGAGTTTTAGGGATGAAGGAGCTAATCCACACTGAGTTACCCTCCCAGATTTTATGTAGAATACATACCAAAAAAGATAAGCAAATTATATTACATTATATATAATTACAGAAGCTCCTAATTACACATCACAATTTCGAGGCAGTCCAGCAAATGCCGTGCTTTCCAGAAGGGTAATTCCTGCAGTGAATTGTAAATCAGCTTTCGCTTGCCACTGATTTGAAACTTTAACCTATAAATTAAATTAATAAGAGACAAAGGATTCTTTTGTGCATTTGCAAGCCTGTAGGATTTTACAAATAATAGGACTGGAAAGTGATTTATATTCCAAGATTAAAGGTCAGTTTGGCGCACACGACTTTGGAGCAAAACACCACAGCAGAGAGTTAGAGTTAACTCATTCGTGCACCATCCTAATACTGTACGCTTCTTTTTACAGAGTTATGTGGGCTTGCTGGATCAGGCCACCAGCCCCAGTTACTGAAGGGACATTACCTGTGTGCTGCAACTCAAATCAAGTACTTGTTCAACACGGAAAGTTTGGAAACACAGAGAACTGCATGGAAACAGCATGAATGAAGTGTAAATAGGAGACATGCAAATTATGACTGCCCGATTTCTGGAGGTGTTCAAGGCCAGGTTGGATGGGGCTTTGAGCACCCTGGCCAAGTAGGAGGTGTCCCTGCCCATGGCAGGGGGTTGGAACTGGATGGGCTTTGAGTTCCTTCTAACCTAAACCATTCTGTGATTCAAACTTTTACCAGCAAGTGGAAGGGTTCTGCTCATTGTTAAACTCTGTTGGTCCTTCTCCTGCACAGTCCAACATTACTGTGGAAATAAAACTTGAAGCTGAACTTAAAACTTTTGGTGTGCGCAATGATTAATACAGTGTTAACCTGAGAACAGGAGTAGGTTATTGCCCTAAGAGGATCCTAGTAAGACATCAGAGGAGAAGATGCGCAAACACACCCACCAATGGAGACACAATTTCCTCAGCACAACTTTTTTTCTGGGTCTACTATTCTGTAGGGAACAAATTCAGTATTGGACTTATTAAATTCTCCATTATGTGAAAATTCATTAAACAATTTAGCACATTTAACAGTCAGAGAAAGACACGGAACAGTAGC
Source organism: Piaya cayana (assembly GCA_013389865.1). Classification (NCBI taxonomy): domain Eukaryota; kingdom Metazoa; phylum Chordata; class Aves; order Cuculiformes; family Coccyzidae; genus Piaya; species Piaya cayana. Next base: position 39,524 of record WAAB01009051.1, on the reverse strand, counting down.
ACATTTTCATAACCTGATGGAAATGTAATCTGATCTCCAAAGAAGAAAGCACCAGCTTGTAAACCAACACCCTATTTGTTTAAACTCTATCTGCAATTAAAAGCATGTAGTTATTTTGCTTTCTCTGGAAAAGCAGATGGCAAGGATGTAGGCTGGGTTTTGTATGATTTAATTGTACATTGGAGCTCTGCACACACCACTTTGCTGCTGATACTATGTGAAAATGCAGCATTCAAGCTTCAGTTTCACTTGGACTTCTGGACCCTTAAGAGCAAACATTATGGATAGGAAGAGTACTAAATTTTGGCAAGCCCACAGCCTGCATCATCCCAAAGGTCTCCAAAGCAAGGGAACTGGAATGATGGTCAATCCCCTACAAGCACTGGGGAAGGTGGGAATGGATGAAAAGACTGAATCTCCCTTGAGTGTGGCTGCATGTTGCTATGTAGGAGACCAGAAAAGACACCACTTAATGCCCATGTGTGCTATGACAGATGATAAATCAACATAATTACTGCCACGGAGACTAGTTTGGGCCATTCAGAGCGTGTAGGGGTGACTGCACCTGTGTGAGGGATCTGGGCCAGTCTGAAGCAGCTTCAGGCTGGATGTCAGGGTTGCCTCATCACAGGAGAGGGTCCCAGGGGAGGCAGCCAGTCCTGCCTGCTGAATGTGGATGTGGAGCCTGGAGGACTGTAACAGGGGAGTTGGTGACACCACACTAGGGACACCAACTGAGCATAAAGCAAGAGAGACAAGAGACATCTTACTTGGAAAGACCGGAAAGTTTTTCCCTCTCGTTTCTGCTTTTCAGATAGCACTGAAATTTGTCATCTTTCTCCTCTTAGCAGATTTCTTAAAACACCATTAACCAGCTCACAAATCCACAATTTAAATAATTATTGGAGCATTGCCTCAGTTACCTTCAAAGCTGACAAACCTCCTGGGTCCTGAACATTTCATGAGCAGCAGATCATTCCCTACATTCCATGGGAGGCAGAGGAAAGTGATGGGCTTCATCGTTCATGTGTCTACTGGAGAAGCTGGTCAGCAGGACAAAAGCTACATAGAGGGTCAGAGTATGGAGAGCTGATGAAGCGGCTGAGATGTGGTTTGTAAGGATTAATCTGATTTGGATTGAAAACCACCAGAATGGGGGAGGGGGGAGGAAGAGGAAAGAGGAGAATATTTGGGGCGAGTGATGAGGGTCCTGGGTGGTCTCTAAACGAGTTTGAAACAGTGAGAGTGTAACAAAGAGATGAAATCCAATAGTTGTACAGGAAGCTTTCACCGGGCTTAAAACAAATCCTTAAGAAAAACAGAAAAGAATCCAGGAAGAGGAATTGTATTACTGCTGAAAACGGTATTGGCATATTCCCAATGCATTTAGAGCGTGTGACTGACAGTTCTGCTGCTGATCCCGGCAGTGGGGAGGGATAATGTCTTCCTACGCTTCAAAAGCCTCAAAAGGCTCACAACACAAAGTTCCCTGGAGGGCATTTCCACTCAACTTTCACTAGTTTATCCGATTTTGTTTTAATATCGCTGGAAATCAGGGGGAAGCTGGGGCAACGGGTGGGAAGCGGTGGGTGACTCAAGCGGCAGGTGCCTCTAACCAGCTTGGCTTCTATCGAAGCGAGAGTCACAGAGGTTGCTCACTTCATTTTTCATCATTTTAATCCAATTCCTTTTGGTGAAGAAATGCACTGAGATAGAACCCTGTAGAAAACACAGTGCTGTGCTGCCTGTGGTAGCTGGCATCTGGGAGGGATCACTTACCCCTTATCCCATCCTTCCAACCCCTGCCATTAGTTTCCTCTTAAGGCTCTTCTAAAAATCTCTCTCAGCAACCACTTATGTCCAGTTCACTTCCTTCCTATGCGGTTTCCTGAGCCTGGGCCAAAGATGCCGGGTCTGCTTTACGATACTGATTTGCAGCTCTACCTCTTATTTTGATGGTTCTTTGAGGAGACACCCCTCCCCCTTCTCCTAAATTCACTGCTGGGATCCTGGTCCTGATGAAGATGATGCTGACTTTGAGGTGGTGGGAATCCACTTACCATCTGTCTGTCAGGTTTGCTGGTCAGGGTAACACAAGCCAGACTCCTGGAGCAAACGCTGGCTGACTGGAAACCTGCACTCGCATGAGTGCAGGGCTCTGGAACACAGCTGCCCTGCCTGCTCCACTTGGAATAAAATAAAACCTATCATGTCCCTGCAAGTAGGAGAAATCTGCTTTTCTTCTGCTGCAGGTCCAATGTCATTAATCACCCTTGTTTTGCTGGAGCATCCTCTGACTGCATAAGACCTATACCCCCTTTCCTTTTTAAAAAGCAGCAGGATTGGGCATAAATGTCAGTACTTATCATCATGTCTTCTGAAATTACAGCTCCACAAGGACAGTAATGCTTCTGAAAATCTACTCTTAACAGATTTTGAGAGCTCAGTCCCCATTTTCAAAAGCATTTTCTGCAACAGAACCCACTGCCAGTGCCTAAGCTCTGGAAAAACCAGCCTCCTTCCGAGAAGTTCTCAGCTGGAAGTGACACAGCCACTGAATGTCTGTCTGTGCTACTGCCAGTAAACCCAAGCAATGCCCATCTTCCCGAGCTGAGCACAAATATCGCCTTTAAAAGCATTTGTTCCCTCTCTTTTGAAGCGTTATGCACATCTGACTGTTATCAGAACAACAGAGCCCAGTCCAAACTTGGGAATAACCAACATTTCTAGCAAACTGCATTCAAAGATATCTTGTATCCAGACCAGAGCACCTGGGACTCATCTGAAAACCTCTCTCAGATAGAGATTCTGCTTCTTGCAGCAGCCTGATACAAAATCCAGACGCAGTGTAATAAGTTTTAGATGTTGTGTTGACATTTATCTGCCAATATTATTGCTTCATGCACTTACCTTATGATGGATCCTGTTACCGAACTGATCACAGGCAAGGTCAGGAATTGGCCCTTCTTCCAATCCTAGCACTGACATCATGCAAATCGCCAAAAAACAGAAGAAAGCGCCTAATCCTCAGCTTCAAACCCACACTAAGCAGCCCCTCTATACGTGTGAAGGAGGACAACTGGTTTTTCAATTATGCCTCTGAAAAGGTCATTCTTCAAAACTTATGACCAAATGGAATAAAAGAAAAAGCAGCCAAACATAAGCATGCTCTTCCTTTTGGTATCGGTCACCTTAATACAAACAGCAGCTTGTTTTAACAACAGATGAAAAGCAACCGCATTTATATAACAATCAAACATGGGCTGAACCACAATTTGTCCCGGCTCTCCTTACAGAGGACTCATAACAGAGGCTTTGGCTTCTACGTGGAGAGTTGTCCAGTGAGGACAGAGATGGACCACAACTCAATTCACTCCTATTTTCACAGAAACACATCTTTCAGAGTTCAAATTTTACTGCTTCAAGTAATGACAGTCTGTGAGCAATCCCAGAAACTCATGGTATGCCTATCAAATCCCACGGTCACTTCTTAAACCCCCCTCACATGCTGAGGGCAGGTCCTCACCCTGGGCTCACAAATCTATCAAATCCCATGGTCACTTTTCAACCCCTCCCAGATGCTGGACTGCTGGACTTCCACAATCTTATCTAATGTTTTTGGGAAAATGTGCAAAATTTCCCTGTGCTAAGGGTGCATCTTGTCCCTCCTCCAAGCCTCAAACAATTCTGCAGCAAACACCATCTGATAACACGTGTGCTGGGACTTGGAAGCAGCCTTGACTTTGGTAACTAAACTACTGCAACACAACACCTCCTGTCCCAGGGGGAACCCACAAAATCCATCAGCAAAACCATGCGACTTCACCTTCTGCACAAAGGAAGGAACAGAGACACACATTATTCTGTGTTCAATGAAACAAATCCGGACCATTTCATACCTGCAAGGGGGAAAAGTGCCAGCTCACTGGCTCAGCTGTGCCAGAACCACCAAGGTGGGTTCCTTGGTTTCCGTTTAGGAGCTGCTGGAAGAGGAAGATCTGAGATATCACTTTTGGAAAGCCCACCTGTAAAATCCATGCTCACACAGCCAGGAGTTCCTAGGAGTTCCACAGCAAAGCCACAGCGTGGGAATACATTTTGATGGCCTTAATAATTCATTATTGGGACAATCAGTCCTGCCTGGATTGTCCTCAGAATGGAGAAGATTCTGTAAAGGGCCAGTAATGGTAAATTTGGGATGCTATATTAATACTTTATAACGTTAATAAAATTGGTCATTTCTTTTAAATATTCTTGGTTTTTGTTCAGTTCAGCACTGTTTCCCTCATACTGATTTGTAACTTTAAAACATACATTTTGAGCACAAGATCTGAGTCTCTGCTTCCCTGTTAGGAACAATTTTGCTTCCAGCAATGCAAACTGTTGGAACAAAGCCCACCCTGAGACACCAGGGATCGTGAAAGCAGCTCATTTTCTGATTTATCGGAATGAATGGCTAGATATTATTCACTTTTTGTTTCATAATAGGTTGGGAAAAGCTAGATGAAAAGTCTAATACAGTGAAGAGAAAGGGAGAAAGAAATCAAGAGGCAGTTAAAGAGCAGTTAGAGCTTCCTCTTCACCCTTATCAGCACAGCTATCAGTCAGCAAGCCCCTAATTAGGTACAAAAGACATTTTGCTCCAGAGAGCTTCTCTGGGAACAGGAGAGCTGCTGTACCCAGGAGCTGAAGCACTGATTGACAGCCTCTAGTTAGGAAAAACTGTTACAGAATAATTAGCAACAATTTGTACAAATTTGAAGAAGTGACCTTTGCGGCTGCACAGCCTCTTGTGCAAAGAACAAAGCTGTTCTCAGCAGCACTGAGAACTAATCCTGGGTTCAATTTTGGGCCCCTCACTACACGAAAGACATTGAGGGGCTGGAATGCGTCCAGAGAAGGGGAACAGAGCTGGGGAAGGGGCTGGAGGCCAGGGGTTCTGGGAGCAGCAAAGAAACCTGGGGTTGTTTGGTCTGGAGAAGAGAAGGCTGGGAAGCTGCTCTCAGGTCTTCCCAAAGCTTTCTCTTCTCCAGAGCGAACAACCACAACTGTCTCAGCCTGTCCTCATAGCAGAGGTGCTCCAGCCCTCAGATCATCTCTGTGGCCTCCTCTGGATTCATTCCAACAAATCCACGTCATTCCTGTGCCAAAGACCCCAGAGCTGGATGCAGGGCTCTAGGTGAGGTCTACAGGATGGTGCCACCTCTACTGAGCTTCACCCAGTACAGGCCAGGCTGAGGACAGGCCACCAGGATGCCAGGGACCCCCTGGCGGTGCGGAACAGCTCTGCCATGGTTTCGGTGCACAGCGGGTCTCTCGTCCCCACGCTCGCTTGCCTGAGCAGCTGCTTCAGCAGCTGTTCCTACCAGTTGGTGGCTGAGTTTTACAAGATAGCTGTCCTTAATTAAAAAGCAACAATACTTTGGCAGCCATTAGAAAAATGCATCACTGGGTCGCAGGCCCCAGGGAGTCCTGCTGCAGCAGAACAGGGAGACGCAATAGATGGGACCACGTAGGACTTCCCCATGTCTAAACCCCTAAGATTATCTGCTTGACTGCTCTTCCAAGGCCACCGCCAGCATCCAATGGGGTTCCATTTGGACTGGTTGTGGGTCTGAAACACTCATCTCCTGCACCTTGTGACCCTGCCCTGCACCAGGACACATGGTCACAAGGTGCCCAACAGCGTGGGCATGAGGGTCAGAGAGCTGCAGGTTTAGTGGGGAGATTTTATAATATAGCTCTTACACAAGAAGATTTTCTGCCTCTGGAGCACGTTAGGACATTGTGCTTCTGCCAGCCAAGCAGCACACCCAGAATTAGCAAAGCTCGGGCCAGATAAAGCTTGGCACAGAAGGGATGGTAGGAGGCCCATGGGGAGCAAATTGGTGCTCCCTGATCCCACCACCTGGCTCACAGACCCGGTACCTACTCCAGGGGTTAGGAACCTGCTCCAGCCCATGCTGGGCAATGTCCTGCAAGCTGGGCAAGCTCCAGAAATCACCCTGAGGGGCACAAAACTTTCCATAACAGACACTTCCCCTGGTGCACACAAGGAGCCAGGCTGTGGGTGGGAGCTGTTGCACTGGGTGGTGGTGTAGGAGGCCCCTGGGAGCAAGCACGGACAGGGGACATGGTCAGCTGCATCTCCCTGCTCCAGGCAAGGAGTTGAGGCTGCTCTGTCTCACCCAACAGGCAGGATGCTGCCGAACACCATGGGATCTGTGCCATGAGCTCCAGTGGAAGCAGAAATCCAGCTCTAGCCTGCAAACCGCCACACGCATATTTGTAAACCATTGTGTACACAGCAGATAAATGCTTAATAATCCTGATGACAAACAGACCTAAACTCCAGAAGCAGCTTCCCTCTGCGTTCACTGCATCAGAAGCAGGTTCCACTGAGCAAAGAACTCCCTTTCACTGGGAATTCTTACAGGGAAAGAAGCCATTTAACCACAGCCAGCAGTGAAATGATGGCAAACCCAACAATTAAATAAAGCCCATGGCATGTCAGAGCCCAGGACTTCACCTGCCGGTTACCACTGTGTTCATCTGATGTGGGCACAGCTGCACATGGAGCTTGGGGGCACCAGAAGCACTGGGACTACCAGGGAGTCCTGCTGCATACTTGTGTGGCACTGGGATGACTTGCATCCACACCAGCATGCAAAGATGTGCACCCTCCTTGGAACCTCTGGCCACATCAGTGAATAAACTGATGCAGAGAGAGGTTGAACTCCCTGTTTGTGGTTGTCTTGCCAAGCTGGAATTATGTTTCCACTCCCAGCCGTCACCCCAGCCTCCAGGTAATTTCTACAGGCCAGGCTGGGGATGGTGGTGCAGCAAAACCATCTCCATCACAGTCTGCTTTTCTCCTCCAACCTAACTGGAGCCCATCTACTCCTCAGGGATCAGAGAAGCGTTAGACTGGTAGGAAAATACCTTTCCTATGTAAACCATGCGTTCTGCCGTTTCCCTCTCCAAATTACACAGCGTCACAGATCGTAAGCCCTCTAAACAGAGGGTCTTCAGTGGAGGAACAGATCTCCATAAAGGCGGGGATTAAGGCCCTGAACACTAGAAAGGAAAGAGGGAGGAAAAACATGCTCCGTTTAATTACCTGAGCCATAACAACATTTTACTATTTTATACACGATTCCTGACAAAAGTGGAAATGTTATTTTCCACCAGCAGGACTGCTGGTTTTACTACAAATAAATAGTGCAGGGCGCGCTCACCACGCGCGAGATGGAGGCCATGTGTTTTCATTAACTCTCTTGGCAGAGAAGCCCGTGTAGATCTTGGACTGCAGCTCAGGACTGGAACAGGAGAGCTGGGGTGGCCAACATACATCACAGCAGACTACTTTTGGCCCAGGTCCACTTACGAGTTGGTCCAATACCCAGTTTTATCATCCTAATTACAAGCATATTCCCAGCTCTCTCCTCCCTCACAGAGGTATCTTCACTCTTCTCTCCTTCCCTCTGGCCAGTTGGAATCGGCAGGTGGACTGCAGTCCTTTGTCTGTTATTAATAGTAGACAGTTTGGTCTCTTTCATTTTCCTTTTATTGCAGCTCCTTTTGTGCAGATTAAAATAATTAATATTGATAATGTGATCTGCCCCCCCTGCCCCTGTTCCCAATTACTTGCACAGGCTGGGGATCCCGCGTTATGGATACGACAGGAATGGTCTTAATTAGCCTTCTGGGCTACAGAACTGATCCTGGTTTTGATTTTAAATATTTGGGATTACGCAGGCTGACTGTTGTGGGCTGGGGTCACCAGCGGAGCGGCCGGGGGAGCTTGCTTTGAGCTGGCTTCTCTCTGCCTGCTGCCAGGTGCCTGGGAGCACATGGAGCAGTGTCCTCGCACTGCCAGGCAAAAATAAAGGATAATTTACCACAGTCACCTTTGAGCGCAGGATTAAGAACAACAGCACTGAAGGTCTTTGCACCCAAAGTTCTACTCCAAAAGAAGTAGGAGACTGGCGGTCCAACAAGAGCTAACAGAGCAGCCTTCATTAAAGCTCACCCTTGCATTCACTGGGTGAAACCCTGTAAATGTAAATGAGGATAACTTAAAGGAGAATTAAATTGGGAAAGGCAGATATGGCTTTATGGACCCACAAAATTCCATTTCAAACATGGGACCAGTCAACTCAGTAACAAGAGCAAAGGAAGAAGGCGTCAGCACCTGGAAAACTGGTCAACGTTGTTCCTGTTTCAGGAAGAGGGATCCTAATCATGGCACAGGACAGGTAACGTGGTCTCTGGCATCACACACAATTCTCTTCTGTGGAAAGACAGAGGTCCTGTACGAGCACACTTGTTCCCACAGCTCAGTGTGCCTACTCCATAAAAAGTGACTTGTAGGCAACACCTTGGAACACATTCTGCAGGTCAGAGAAGTCAGACTCTGTCAGCTTTAATTGTAAGGGAAAAATGGGTTCCAGACGTAGTGGAGGTCCACTGAGAATGTTACCCCAGAGGAACATCTCCAGAGCAGGTTCCAGTACTGAAAAGGGCTCCAGGAAAGCTGGGGAGGGGCTCTTGATAAGGGAGGGCAGAGACAGGATGACGGGGAACAGCTTTCAGCTGAAAGAGGGCAGATTGAGATGAGATTTTAGGAAGAAATATTTTGCTGTGAGGGTGGGGAGGCCCTGGCCCAGGTTGCCCAGAGCAGTGGTGGCTGCCCCGTCCCTGAAGTGTCCAAGCCCAGGTTGTATGGAGCCCCAGATCCAGTGGGAGGTGTCCCTGCCCATGGCAGGAGGTGGGATTGGATGGGCTTGGAGGTCCCTTCTGACCCAAACCACCCCACGATTCTATGGTTCTATATTCGCCCAGCAGTGTCACTGTACACAGCAATTTCTTTCTTTCTCAACACTATTTAAACAAAAACACAAGTGCAAAAATATAGGTAGAAAGAGAGGGGAAACTGAGCTCCCTCTCTCTGTAATCAGAGAGGAGACAACACTCTGAGCCAGAATATAAACCACAGTTTATAATCAGAATGCAATGTAATCACTGAAACAGATGTCAAAAAGATAAAACCGTGTAATTCCAAACTGCCAGCGATTAGCGTTCAGCATCTTGGAGAGCACAGAGATGCTCTATTTCTGTCTACATATGCCCACATTTCAGAAGTGTGAGCAGAACGCATTCAGCACAACCCTACAGAAAAGTCCTTTCTGCTGACCTTCTGCAGCATTTTACAGCAAGAGATCTCAGTGAGGCTCAAGTTTGAATCAGGGGAGTTAAAAAGAGAAAGAAATAAAACACAGACAGTTACCTGGTGGAAGAGAATGGTTGGAGACCATTTTCTAATAATTAAAAGCAGTCCAGGGGAACCACTTTCAATAAAGCAGATTGCTCACCTCATAGTGGTAATCCATGCAGGTTAGCTCTCTCCAGCAGCGATCTCCTCGGATTTTAATCAGTCCCTGAGGAAACAAAAAAAAAAGCCCATCACAAATATTATATTTTACTTTATCTTGTACATCAGATTTTACCTGAAGATGGCAAATGCTTTGGTTAAACTACAGGGAGAACCTGGAACTGCAGTGAAACGCAGAGGCTGGAATGACCTAGCTGGAGACCCATGGCACAATTGTAGCCCTGGCCTAGTCGTCACTCCCCAGGGAACATAACATAACAAGAGCTCCAACATGACTCTTTCCACTGCCTGCTTACTGAAAGTATGGCTCAAAATCCTTGTAGGCTATGCCATGCCACTTAAAGGATGCTGGAAGATGCCTCTCCCACCTCTGCTTTGCAGAGCAGCTCTGAGCAGCCTGGGGCTCCCAGCATCGCTGGGTACCAGGCAGGGAGCACCAAGAAGAAACAGGAAAAGCTAGAAAACCAGACTGGGAGATTTCTGTATACCTGACTGAAAATTTTACCTGCAGACCCAAATACAATGGCATTCACAGTTTTAAAATCCTGACCCAATTCTCTCTCTCACAAAGCCGCCTCCTCTGCCTATAGAAAATAACAGTGGCACAAAGTGGGATGGGGACCGTGCATCCCTGAGCTGGATACAGAGATGCAATCAAAGTAATTAGAGAAACAAAAGAGGAGAAGGGGAAGGAAGCTGACAGATCCAAACACAGATGAATGCGCTAATGACAGGTCTGCTCCACCTCAGGTTAGAGGTTGGCAATGAAATAAGCAGGTATCAGAGGTTGCTGTGCACTGATATTTCAGGGCAACGCAAGGGTGAGGTTTCCAAATCAGTGGGTCCATTCCAGGGCTGGCAGTAATATTGGGATTAAATTTCTTTGCCTCAGTGATGAAGAGTAGAAAGGAATCAGTCGTCCAGAGCAGGAAAGACACCTGGCCAGGGATGAGCCTGCTCGCAGGAAGCTTTGCAATCAAGCTGTGCCAGCCCCAAGGTATGTGGGTTCAGCCTGACAGCTTTGATGTATGGGGAGAGGTCCCTGATTAGGATCACAATATCCCAAATTGAGGAAAGCTTCACTAGTCAAAAGTTTGAACCAGCTCTATCATCTGCATACAATTAGGGGGTATTTGCCTACCTCTGACATTGCCCCTAATTATAATGTTCCTTCCTTCCTTAGCAGAAAAATAGAAGGAGTTTCTGTAAGGATCCATTGCTGGCTCTACCAGGAGCATCCTGAAGCTTCTTTACAGTTGCAGCAGGGCAGCTTTGCAAGAACAGACCAATGACCTTTCAGTGCTAATGACCAAGATCTCAGAAAAGAAGATTCCAGCACTAACGGCACAGGCTAGCCTATTGTTTTCATCCAAACTGCTTAAAACTTTTCATTTACAGCATTAAATGAATTTTAGCAGGCTTGGGGCTCAGGAAAAAAGCCTGGAGAAGTGGTGGCTGCCCCATCCCTGGAGATGCTGAAGGCCAGGTTGGATGGGGCTTGGAGCCCCTGATCCAGTGGGAGGTGTCCCTGCCTGTGGCAGAGGGGTTGGAACTGTATGGACTTTGAGGTCCCTTCTGATCCAAATCATTCCATGGTTCTATGAATTCTACAGACTTAAGGATCCCTCAAAACTGTCCAGACCTGACAAGTAAATATCCAGAAATATTCAGTTCCCCAGTCTGCGGCTGGGCTGGATGACATCTTAGAGCCCAGGGCTGCTGAGCCTGGAAAAGAGTGAGCAGAGTCCAGGAACTCCTGAAAGATACAGAAGGGATCAGCTGGGAATGATTATGGACCGTTTCTCCTTTCTCTGAGGGAAAGAGGCACCTTCAAACTTCGATCGTGTTGTCATCTGACACAGATTGCAATAAGAACGGCTGAACGTGGCTCCATTAATGGCTGAGATGGGTCTAAACGCAGGACCTCAGACCTAGGAATACCCTGGCCAGGGAGGTCTACAGCCTCAACATCATCGTGAAAGGGACACTCAGCAACACCAACACCACCAAAGCCCCCCAGTCTGGTCCATAAAGGCACAGACAGAAGCACAACGGATGCAAAGTGATGCCATACAAGCCTGATAGGATGGGAGACAGAGCGATGGGTACCAGTGGCTGCATCCAGCAGATCCCATCACTCTCTTCACTATCACTCTGCAAGGCTGGAGTAAAGGAGGCAGAGACAAGACAGACTTGCTGTCAACAGCCACGGCTTCATCTGCCCCTCCTGAATCATCTGCAGCTTGCTCTGCCCCTCAAACCTTTTCTAAAATTACAGGATATGTTGATAGCATCTCCCAGGATGTGCAGCAGCCGGCAGCCCTGTCAGCGGCACGACGGACACCACAGAACTCTGTGCAAGAATGCCAGAATATTAAAACCGGACAACTATCTTGATGACCTTCCCTCCTACCTTGCCCAAGCTGTTATCAAGCCCTATTATTCAGCAGGGATAATTAAAACAAGTATATGAGAGAAAAGCACCAAACTGAAACCCAAAATCTTGCCTGCAATGAGTCACTAAGAGAGTTAATCACATTTTGTTTACTATAAAGCTTTCAAAGAGGAAAGTCTCTTAAAGCTCTCAATACCATATCTGGTTTGCAGCACAGAAAACTCTCACTGTACTCATCAGAGGTGTTTCAAGTTGTCTTCTCTGCTGCTGTCTAGAAGTCCACTTCACTCCCACACCAGCATGTGGGCTTCCCAGTTTTCAAATGAAGCTGGGCCAAGAAACAAGAGCACGCAGTGTCCCAAAACCTTCATAGCTTCACCTATGCTGAGGAAAATGAGCTGTGGTGGCTCGCTGTGAATCCAGCTGTGCAGAGCTGTGGATCCCTGGGCAGAGACACCCCCAGGACGGGCTCTGACATGCTGTACTGCTCCATGCCCAGGTGGACTCTGGTTGTACACACCCTAATTATTTGGCTTTTGCTGATATTTTTGTAAGCCAACTCCTGTTCTCTTGAAGATGCAAACTTAGTCTGAGAAATGGCAACTGGGTCCCTGCCCATGGCAGGGATGAGCTTTAAGGATGAGCTTTAAGGTCCCTTCCAACTCAAACCATCCTATGATTCTACGATCTTGAATTCTGCATTTATTTGATATAAGGATGGAGACCAACAGGCAGGAGGACAGGGATTTCTGAAGACATTTTTGACTTATGCCCTTTTTATGATCCACTCTAAACATGAGATCAAACTGAAAAGTGTGCGGATGTGCTGGGGAAGGACAAGGAAATGATTTTTCGAGTCCATTTTCTTTTCGCATTGATAAAGGCAAACACATGCTCACATACCTACAACTCCAGAAAAAAAAAAAACCAAGCACCCCCAAAGCGCTGTTTGCACATGGGGTGGGCAAAGGCACTTTCAAAGCTCTGCATATCAGCAGGGAAAGGTATTCCACAACACAAATTAACTATCAGCTATCGGGAAGGAAGCAGGTGGCTCGGTGAACTGGCAATTGCCCTTTCACCCCCGTGGCCTTGCTTTGAATCCAGCTCTAACCAGAATTATTAAATTCATACTGAAGGGATGAGGGCTACAAAGACATCACGGTTTGATCCTTACAGCCAAGCCCCCACTGGTAATAAGGGAGCCTGGCCTGGGGAAGGGGAAAGTGGAGATCTTTGTCATATAAATTTACAGCTGATTGCAGCTCCAGGCCATTCCACACCCCCCAGCAACCTCCTCGCGCCGCTGTCTGCATGAGAACTAAGAAACAGTCACCCTGGATTGAATTAGCATCCAGAATGAAATATGGGCTCAAGACCTTCTCTCTTGCTAAGTTTGCTCCCTGTAGGGCACTGGGGAGGATGGAGATGCAGCACCTGTCTCTACCAGGACAGCCCGTGCCTTCAGGCTCTCTGATCTCACTATAAAGGTGCATTAAATTCACCAACTTTCTTCACAGGGGAAGGAGAATCATATTTAGGAGGGGTTTTTTTTCCTAATTTTAACGCTGTTCAATGAAATGCCTGGGTTAAATCAGCAGAACCATTCTGCCACCCTTGCTCAGCCCCCATGTTCTTTCCATCCACCAGCCCTGCTCTGTGTCCATGCCCTCCCTGTCAACTATAAGCAGCATTTCCTGACCTCCACTGATGTGCACCCTGGATGTGCTGCAGGTGTCACCAATGGCTTTTGTCACTGTCTTTTTATTTAGTCAGCTACAGATAAGATACCACAGAATGCTTGGGATTTACCTGCACAGTTTCCAGAGAGACATGGAGAGGATTCCTTCCAGCATGCCCACATCACAGCTACCACAGACAACAAGCATCACAGAAACTCATCCACAATCTCCCCGACCTCCACTTGACTGCTCACTGTGCAACCCATGGCTGTTGTTCCATCTGGATGCAGCTCTGTGACCACAACGGAGACAAGAGGGAACATCCTCCAGGGAAGGTCCACTCAGCTCCAACCTGCAGCTCCATAAGATCTCACCCCATCTCGGCCCCACAGAGATGGGCACTAGCCACGGCCTTCGCTCTCCAGTTTCACTTCAGACTTCTCTTCTCCCTCCTGCGTTCACTCTTCCAGTTATCACTCTATTTAGCTGATCCCTTTCGAACTAAAACTACCAACACCCAAACAAAACTGCTCTGGGCAACCTGGACCAGGGTCTCCCCACCCTGATTGTGAAGAATTTCTTCCTAACGTTTCATCTAACTCTTCCCCCTTCCAATTTAAAGCCATTCCCCCTCATCCTATCACTCTATACCCTTGTAAAAAGTCCCTCCCCAGCTTTCCTGCAGCCCCTTTGAGCACTGGAAGCTGCTCTAAGGTCTCCCTGCAGCCTTCTCTTCTCCAGGCTGAACACCCCCAGCTCTCTCCACCTGTCCTTAGCAGAGGTGCTCTTGCCCTCAGATCATCTCCGTGGCCTCCCCTGGACCTGTTCCAACATCCCCAATCTCCTGCAGATTGCTCTGCCCAACTGTACTTCTTACAGGCTGCTGTACTTTGGTGATTCAAACTGAAAAAAAAAGCCTAAATAATTAAAATGTCATTCAAGCGCTAAGCCGATATGAGTCACTGTTACAGAAACTATCTTAAAAATTCTTTCAGGAGTGGGGGATAATTATATTCCTCCCTATCTATTGATTTTTCTCTACAATGCAGATGTCAGATTTTCCACGGTTTTTATTTTTCTTTTCCTCTTTTTTTTTTTCCCCTCTTTTTTTTTTTCCCCTGGAGTGAGTTTCAAGGAGGCAAAAAGCCCTCTTTGAGACTTTTTCAGCCCAAAATTAATTCTGAAAAAAAAAAAAAATGGTACAGACAGGCCAATACCACGGGAAGCTGAGAAAAAGCCTGGTGACTCAAGCTATGTCTGCAAAACCCCTATTGATCCCAGAGAGCAGGGTGGGGTATGGGGCGCCAGCGTTATAAATTTAAAGTCAATTTAAAGACCTTCACTCTGTGCCTTTGCAATACAAAAAATGCGTGAAAACGAAAAAAAAAAAATCTCAATGAAAGGCAATCCAAAATTCTAGATTTTACTTTTTCTTATAATATGAATACGAAATCTTCCCAGAGACAAGTCCAAACTGTGCCTTCGTGGACTCTGCCACCCACCAGCCTCTGCCACCAGCAGAAAAAGTCGTTTCAGCATCTTTTGAAAGCCAAATACATAAATATATTTTATAGGCAAACCAGCTGTAATTTAGACCCCAAGCTGACAGAAGAGGAAGGAGTTTTAAAAGGCTAAAAATTAAAATATAGCATTGTTTCAGGACTGTCAGACAGGGCTGCAGGGGCTCAGCCAGCTACACTGCTCCCTAGCCGTGTCGGAGCCTACCAGCCCATGGGATCAGACACGGTGCCTTCAGACCATACCAGAAATATTAAAGCACTTGGAGCTCTCCTGCTGTCAGGTGCCAGGTCACCCAGCCTGCTCCCTGCCTGCCTGCTTCAAGTTCCTTCTGCATTTGAAAAGATAAATCCTGAAAAAAAAGAGGATTTTATTCAACTTCAGTAACAAATATTGTGCCCAAACGTTGTATTCTCCGGGTGAAGGATGCGTGATGGGTGCAAAGCTACAGCAGGGGCACAATCCCTCTGCTGGATGTGCAAATCCTCTCTGGACTCCACAACATCGGCTTAGGACCTCTTTCACATAGAATCAAAGAATGGTTTCTGTTGGAAGGGACCTCAAAGCCCCTCCAGCTCAACCCCTGCCATCTACCACTTCCCACTGGATCAGGGGCTCCATGCCCCATCCAACCTGGCCTTGAACCCCTCCAGGGATGGGACAGCCACCACTGCTCTGGGCAACCTGGGCCGGGGCCTCCCCACACTCACAGCAAAATGTTTCTTCCTAAGGTCTCATCTCAGTCTCCCCTCTTGCAGCCTAAAGCCATTCCTCTTCATCCTGTCCCTGCCCTCCCTGATCAAGAGCCCCTCCACAGTTTTCCTGGAGTCCCTTTCCACACTGGAATGCTGCTGTTTTCCAATATATCTCATAGTGGACAGTATTTCATTCCCAAGACCAGAAAAGGCCGGAGCTTTTTGAAAATTCAATGAATTTTCTATGGTCCTTTTCTGCCTCAAGGCTCATGTTATGGCTATGGAAATTGTTTTCCATGCTTTTAAATAGTTGCATCATTTATGAGCCCGAATCTTCAACTGCAGAGCACTCTGGTGCTGGGCCAGCTAAGCACCGTGCTGAGGCAGGACTGGATGCGGGTCAGAGCTATGCTGACCCTCCACCTGAAGCCCCCATCTCCCACTTGCAGGCTCTACCTGAGGGTTCAAGCAGGAAGAATGGCCTGTATTGCACATCTTATTCCTTTCTTTTGGAAACACCACACAGGGAAGACACGCTACAGGAGTTTTGGAAATGTTTTTCTACCACACTGATAGTACCAAACTAAAGGCTAAGAGCTGTACATGATGGTCATACAAACCTCTCATGAAACAAACAGCTGGTAATTCAGATCTCTCCTGCTTCTCCCATGCAAAGAGAGAGAAATAATGGGTTTCCACACCTTGTCCTGAGGCAGAGAATGACCAGCTTTTGCTCATCAGATGGTACTGCTGTTTAAATAGCTTTATTGGAGCTGCCCCAGCCTTGGAGGTGTTCAGAGCCAAGTTCAATGAGGCCTTCAGCAACGTGATCCAGCGGAAGGTGTCTCTGTCTGAGGCAGAGGGGTTGGAACTGGGTGATCTTTAAATTCCCTTCCAAAACAAACCATTCTATGATTCTGTGTCAGAGCCCACAGTCAGCCCTGCTTGGCTTCAAAGCCTGTGGCAAATGGATGAGCCTTCCCCATCAGCTGGAGGACATTAGTCTTGCTGCCACACCAGCAAGTTACAGGACAAGGCTCCAGCTTCTCTCCAAGGTCCACCTTCAGGTGAACAAACCCCACCTGCCCTGTACCCTCCAGCCCAGGCAGGAATGGGCTCTGAGGGCCATAGGATCCCACTCGCTGAAGAGGCGAACATCCCAATTCTGCTGCAATGGATGCAGGTTGGTCCAGCACAAAACTGAAGTCACCACAAAACACAACCACAATCACAGACTGGAAAACACTCTTCTGAAAGAGAAGTCACCAGTGTTGATTTTTGTGTTGTTCTGTTTGTTGACGGTTTTCTCCTCCACTACCAGAAAGACCCTTTGAGAAGCCACCACGACTGATCTGATTGACTTTGAAGGCAACTCCGCAAGGAGTGGGTGAAAGGGATTTGGAAAAGTTCTTGGCGTTAGGGGCTCCCTGCCTTTTCCAGCCACCGAAGAACAACAAGTCTTCCTGCCAAGGGCTATTACCAGACAAACCGAGAGAGATCAGAGGCACAAAGGAGGTTGCTAAGGAGTCAAGTGTGGGATCCCTGCAGAGAGGAGGAGGCTGCAGCTGGGACGGCAAAGGTCAGAACATTGCAGACATCATTTTCCAAAAATTCCCATGAAGCCCCGGCGCAGGAGCCGGGAGCCTGGCCTGGCCGTGCTCGCTGATGAATAATGAGAAAGCCATAAAAGAAAGCTCCCTTTCTTCCCTCCTACCCACGCTAATGTAATAAAACAAATTAGAATAATTATTCTCCATTTCAGAGCCGTAATGCCCAGGATCAGGGCACGCTTGTCACCGGAATGACAACTACATCCGTTTGATTCTTCTTCTTTTCTTTTCTATTTACAGAGATCGCCTAAATTCCAACTTTTATTGCATTACATCTAATGCGATTTTACTACAGGCATCCAGATTCTGTTTGCTTCAAAGTCTTCATTATTTTTGCCAGAAAGTTCATCTCCCTTATTAGCTAATCACATCCCCACCCTTCCTAGTAACCTTTCAAATGCCACCCACGTTATGACACTTCTAACAGCACCCAAGCGAAAACAAAACATGAGAAATAAGGTTTAACACGAGCCACCAGTTCCTGAAAATAATTTGTGGAGTCGGTTAAAAGATAAATTCTTTCTAATTGTTAAAAAAGGGGAAAAATAATTTTAAAAGTGATTAAACATCTAATGATACACAAATAATGGAAATAATTGATTCTTTCTTTGTGCAAACACATCTCTATGAAAATCATAGAATCATGGGATGGTTTGGTTTGGAATAGACCTCAAAGCCCATGCAATTCCACCCCTGCCATGGGCAGGGACACCTCCACTGGATCAGGGGCTTCAAGCCCCATCCAACCTGGCCTTGAACACATCCAGGGATGGGGCAGCCACCACTGCTCTGGGCAACCTGGGCCAAGGGCAATAGATGCGCAATGTCTACTAGGAAACAATAACAAGAATTTGGTGGAAGAATTAATAATTGCTAATTATTATAAATGGTTTTGCACTATTTCTTTTCCAAGTCTGTCACTTTAATTGATCTTTTTTTTTTTTTTACTCCTGTAAAAGGGGAAACATCTTTTGTTTAGACTTGAAACACTAGGAGTTAAATTATTTCCTAAGTCTCTGCCTGCCAAAAATCACTCCGGGACTCCTCTGGGCTGCAGCAGCATCTTGTGAGGATGAACAGCTGAGAGGCGCAGAGCTGGGACTTGGAGGGGGGTCAGTCTGTAGTTACATTCAGAGAAGAAAATGTGGGAAGTGGGAAAAAAACAAAGAGGAATTTGGTTTACAGAGAGTAAAGCAAGGGGAGGAAGCTCCAAGGCACAAATCATAACCGAAAAGATGCCCTTGGGTTTCCCCAAATTCCCACCGGGCCCCTCAGGACCTGCCACACCAGGCAGCGAATCCTGGGAAGGGCTCTCCAAGACAGGAAGATAAGAATCATAGAATCATTGAGGTTGGGAAAGACCTCAAAGCTCACCCAGTTCAACTGTCACCCCAACCCCACCATGCCAACTCAGGCATGACCCCAAGTGCCACATCTACATGTTTTTTGAACCCCTCCAGGGACGGAGACACCTCCACTGCCCTGGGCAGTTAGTCCCAATGCTTTGCTGCTCTTTCAGTAAAGAAACTTTTCCTAATGTCTAATCTAAACCTCCCCTGGTACAATTTGAGACCATTAAAAAGAGAAGAACCTCATCTCAGGTGTCCAGTGTGCTGCCAGCCCAGTGTGGCCAGCAGCCCCTCCAACAGCTTTATGCATCATGCAAGGGAGATGCTAAAGACATGGAACACAGAGTAGATGATTATAGCATTGCTATATAAAAATACATATATATTATGAATATTATTATCCTATTATTACAGAACATGCACATGAAAGGATATAATTCTTGGGGCAAGCGTGAGGTTTTTCTTAAGCTGCGTGGTCCCGCTGGGAGAGGAGCCCACAGGGCAGGGACCCATCTGGACACAGACCCTGCCGAGTCCTCCCAACCCCAGCACCTGCGTCGGCCACAGACAGAGTGGCAGCTTTAAACCTGAATTTCCTTGCTTTGGGCACTTTTAAATTAAAGTGGTAATGTGCTTTAAATCCTGTTTCCCTGCTTTTTCACTATGCTCTTCAATCCTTTCCTCCAAAAACTAATCAAGATGTCTCAGACTCACTTACATTCTCTGCTCCAGCCACCTTCCCTGGTAACTTATTCCATATGGCTGAGATCTTTTGTGAGACACAGCTCCACCTTGATTCCCTATTTACTTCCAGTTTCCCAGTGTGCTGTTACAGCCCCAATGCTTGGATATTTGTCTATGCTGCCATGAAAGAGAGATGCAGCAGGTATGCAGGAACAAGAGAGTGGGAATCTCCAGTTCAGAGGCGATCACATAGATGATCCGAGGGCTGGAGCACCTCCCACACAAGGATGGGCTGAGAGAGTTGGGGTTGTGAGAAGAGAAGGCTCTGAGCAGCTTCCAGTGCTGAAAGGGGCTTCAGAAAAGCTCTGGAGGGGCTCTTGATAAGGGAGGGCAGGGATAGAATGAAGAGGAATGGCTTTAGGCTGCAAGAGGGGAGATTGAGATGAGATCTTAGGAAGAAATGTTTTGCTGTGAGTGTGGGGAGGCCCTGGCCCAGGTTGCCCAGAGCAGTGGTGGCTGCCCCATCACTGGAGGGGTTCAAGGCCAGGCTGTATGGGGCTTGGAGCCCCTGATCCAGTGGGAGGTGTCCCTGCCTATGACAGGGGTTGGAACTGGATAGGCTTAAGGTCCCTTTCAATCCAAATATCCGATGATTCTATAATTCAACCACTGACCATTGTTTCTGATAAGATATTCCCACTGACACCTCCCTTGCTCAGTGCATACACTGGGATGGGATCTATGTTCTCAGCACAACACACAGTCCCCAGCTGTGTGTCATACAGCAACCTGCCAGGTGCTACATCTATATCTCATAACAAGAAAGCTGCAGAGGGAAGAGGCACAAGAGATGGTTTTAAATAGAGATGATGAAAAGCTACAGAAAGTTAAGCCCATCACCACTGCTTGGTGCTTCCAGAGGGACCACAGATACCCAACAGCAGTGAGTGCCATGTGCAAGCAGCAGTCACATCAGCTCTGGTACAAGAAAACAGCTGCAACTCTCGCTTCTCATTGGCCTCAAGTCCAACCTGACCCAAAGACATATCGTGTGCCTCATGTTTTACAGGAGGAACAGCACCCGTAAATGGATAACGACCTTTCCATGCTGCCCCGAGTGCCGGCTGCACAGCTGCAGCCACACAGAGCTGCAGTAAAGCAGCAGTAGCTCGCGATTCCAGGCAGGGCTCCCTCGCCCGACTTGTTCCGCTAACTTCACCTGCAGCAGCAATCCAGACACTTGTTAAAAACCTTCACAAACGCTTTGAATATCCCCAAGCCTTAGACAACATGAATAGGACAGAGCACATGTGCAAATGCTCTCACATGCCCCCAACAGAAACCACTTGCGTCTCCTTCGCTCGTAGCTGCCTGCTATTTAATGCTTCACCAGTTAAGTTAAGATGTAAGAGGGCAAGGACAGATCTCGGCACGGACCTCGGCAGGCCTAAACCTATGCATGATTCCAGCACTGAGCTCGAAAAATCTGTCTAAGTAGGAAAGTGTCCCAGCACCTTGCTGGGAGCAGCACAGCATCCTCTGCTCCATGTGGGGCTGCCCCAGCTCTCTCGTGCTCAGCCCACACCCATTCAGGCTTCCCCACTCTCTCAGCTTGGGATCTTTAAGGTCTCTTCCAACCCAAGCTATTCTATGATCTGTTTCCCCAACCCAGATCCTAATTCATCACCTCCAGCTGGAAGAGAAAACACTATGTGAGGTTAGACGTGAACTCACTACCCACCCTGTTTAAATCTGCTTTACTGACAGAAAGATGTGCTGGTGGGAGGGAAGAGGCCCACATTTAACTGCCTCTTGTCAAAAAAACCCTCTGGTGGGAGACTGGAGGAGCTGTGTGTAACAAGCAGAGGCAACCCTCGGGAATAATCAGCGAGGACATCATCAAAGTCATGTCTACGGTGAGAAGCATCAGCCTTTGGAAGACTCGGCTCAATGCAGCCTGAGCTCCTCCACCGCCTCACACCTCAAGCCAGATGGGTGTTAAAGTTCATGAGATGCAGGAAAACCCCATGGCAGAGCAATCAGAAGACGTCCCTGACACTCAGTGCAGCCACCATCCACCCACTGAGGGGGGCAAAGAGGATGAGTTTTGCCCAGGGTTCTTCCCAAAACCTCATTAAATCACATTCCCATGCCCTTATCCCTTTACACGTGTTTTTCTAGTTACTAAGTTTTATCAGCGTTACCATAGCTACACACACAGGTGTTGATGAAAATCGAATTCTCACATTTCTGAGCAAGTACGCACACAACATTCTGTAGACCCAAGTGATGAAGAAACAGAAACTGTACTTTATGGTTTATGTATGCAATCGCTAATGGTTTTCAGGACCTAAGGAGCTGCTATGAAGCTTCAGCACCACGGTGTCAGCAATCCACATCTGCTCCCAGCCTGCCCCAACACAAATGGGATGGGTAATTGGGTTCCTCCAGCTCAGGGTTTTCACCTGCAGCAGGTGACTACAGAGAATATATGAATGTGCCAAAGTTGGCATCTACCCTCAAGCCTTCTGCAAGGAAAGACTGGGACTAGCGTTTGCTGAACGGGGTATTAGCGCTGTGTAAGATCACAGCCCCAGTAACATGGTGAGAGCATGTCCCAGACAGCACCACTGGGACTTGGCTTTGAGAAGCCATAGGATGCAGGGAAGATGCTGTTCCACTGATCCAGGGAGGCACAAATACTCCTTGAACAAGACCCATTACTAAGGATCAGGTGATTATAAGGAGGGTGTTGGTCTCTTCTCCCATGGAACAAGTGATAGGATGAGAGGAAATGGCCTCAAGTTGCACTAAGGGAGGTTTAGATTTCTTCACTGACAGAGCGGTGAAGCCCTGGCAGAGGCTGCCCAGGACAGTGGGGGAATCTCCATCCCTGGAGGGGTTCAAAAAAGTGTGTAGACTTGGCACTTGGGGACATAGTTTACTCAGCACGGTGGTGCTGGGCTAACTCTTGGACTGGATGAGTTCAGAGGCCTTTTCCAGCCTCAATGGTTCTATGATTCTATTCTAGCATTCTATAAAAATCTGCAGTTTAGCTAAACAGCTGCCAGGAGCTGAGACCCGGCCAGGACTGCGGTGAGGGGCTCACAGAAGAGTCTGCCCCAGTCTGAGTTGCCGGGCCAAAAGACTGCAGACAGCCCCACCATTCCCAGACCATCAAATGCACCGAGTCCAACAACGGCTCTACAGGGAACTGAGCAGCTGGAAAACAAACTTAGTCTACTGAAAAGATCTATACTTAATAATGGCCTGAGGCATAAGAGTGCAGCATTGGGCCTTTGATGTCTTCCCAGGAAGCTGCAGACATCAAGACACCTAATTACCACGAGGCAATAGTGAAGCACCTCACATTGAACACAGGCTGCTCCCTCTGACTAGACGCTGCTGCTCAGAGAATGTCCCTGGTTAACATCTGATGGGCTTAGCACCCACCTCTGCTTAGCCATGTTTTGATTCTCATGGAAACACAAACCAAGGCTTTGCATCTTCTGAGTGTCAAGAAATAAGTGACAGAGTCCTGAGCAAAACGACAAAGACATTGAGTCACTGAGCACTTCTGAGGCAAATCAGCGCTGTAAATGCCTGTTTGCATCACTTATTTCCTAACAAGCTGCTCGCTCACACAAAGGGACTGCTCTTCTGTTGCCTCTGCATGTTCCTAAGAAGCATCTGTCTTTACATCCTGCACTAATGGATTATTAGGAACATCAAACATATAGATTGAATCACATAATTACGCCTTATAAAAAAGCTGGAAATATTTGAGATCAGCCCAGCACTGGCTGCCAATCAAACCCCAGCAGCAGAGCCCGCCCGCTTTCCTTGCCTCCGCCAAGTATGCAGCCGGGATCATTCTGCTTCTCACAGGCTCTATCTCTATCTGGAGTGCAGGGATAGGACGAGGAGGAAGAGTTTTCAGCTGAAAGAAGAGAGATTAAGATGAAATACTAGGAAGAAATGTTTTACTGTGAGGGTGGGGAGGCCCTGGCCCAGGCTGCCCAGAGCAGTGGTGGTTGCCCCATGCCTGGAGGGGTTCAAGGCCAGGTTGGATGGGATCTGGAGCCCCTGATCCAGCGGGAGGTGTCCCTGCCCATCTAAGTTGTGTTTCCAGCTTGCACATGGCCCTGCTCACCTAACATCCAACACAAGGTGAGGAGAACCAAGCTGATCCCAGGGAACACTGTAGAAGGACAGCGTTTTACAAGAAAAACTTTACTCCAACCAGCTCAAAGAGTCCCCGAAGAACCGGGCAGGCAAGTCAAACTTTCCTTCTGTGTAAGATATAATGACTCTCAATCCCATCCCTGGGAAAAACCTCCTTCAAACCACATTCGTGCACATGTTCCACCTCCTGCCCAGATTAGGGAAGAAACCAAAGACGGTCTGGGAGCAGGTGCACCTGCACTCCTGAGGATACTTTGGTTTCACGCATTACATTCGCTTCCCGGTGCCTGCAAGCATCATTACCCATGCCGAGAAGGAAACGTACACGTGTTTGGGCCCTAAAACATTAAAGATACCATCAATCACCGATTTCCACTTGCTTATATAGATCCCCATCTAATGGCCTTTCAATGTTTTACTCTCCCATGCCTGTTACTGACAAATCAGTAACCCAGGCAGCCAAGGGATGCGAGGTGGCATCTCTTCTGCAGAGGGTACTCCCTAAAATAACGCAAGATTTATTACATCCAGATAAAATCAAGAAACAGCACAGAGAACAGTAACAAAGTTGTCTGGTGAGCATGGTTTTCCTTTCTATCCAATGTGTTCCATAATTCAGAATATGACACAAATCAGCAGGAACAGATACAACTGGATCCTGGGCAATATCCAAAGAAGCAGATATTCATACTCCTCTGTTTGTCCTCCTTAAAATAAACATCAATAACCAGGCAAAAGACTCGGTGTACCAGAGCTTGAAGCATTTCCTGCTACACACTCCTCCTTTATAACTCGAAAAGTTCCTAACCCACAGGACTGCAGTATGCTGGACCAGGGTTCCCTGCCTGGATGAGATGCTCCTTTTGCCATCACCTCCAAAAAGCAAAAATGTGAAGTCCACTCACCGCTCCAAGCATGATCCTGAAAATCAGCCACCGAAAGCCCCAGATGACGATGTTGGAAGGAGGGGAGTGTTGTGGCAGGCGGGAGAGGGTCCAGAGTGGGCAGAGGAAGATCCCCAGGAACCCCGTTTCCAGGAGCTGTGATTCCCATCCTGCAGCACCAACAAGTGAGAAATGAAAAAGAAAATAAGTTATTGTAGAATCCTATAAGATATTCTCCCACAAATTTTAAACACACAAAAATTAAAGCCAAACTTATAATGCTTTTTATGTTTAACTTGGGGGAACTTGATGCCAACTCTGCCCTAACACACCCATCGCACACTGGGAATTCAGATACTTTACGCTATAACAGGAACGATATGCACCTATGTTTGGTGCAATGGGTCGTGTTGTTCTCCAGGAGAACAGATCAAGACTTTTGTGGTTCATGTGGTTATTTTATGCAGCATGAAGTGAAAGAAAAAAACCATAAACTTTTATGAATTTTTTAATAATTAAAAAAATCAGAATGAAAAATGTCCAAATCACCCATCAGGCCAGTTTTCCATGTTGCTGGATTTGGCACAATGACTCTAGATCAGATACCAGGGGAGCTGAGGGCAGAGTGCTGCCTTTTAAGCACACAGCAAACCTGTTACCTGTGGTACTGGACACACTGGAGAAGACAGACTACAACCTACCTCATGCAAATCTGCACTTTGCATTTTCCAGCCCAGCACAGAGTACAATATTGAAATAATTGTTCAGGAAGAGGAGCCAGAGCACAACCATTCTGTTTGGACGGGTGAAGCTCAACCTCCACTACATATTTAAGTCATGAGATACTGATGCCAAAATCAAATGACTCCAACTTTGTCTCATCGCTAATTACATACTCTTATCTTCCAATATTTCCATGTGATGCGACTGCACTCTGAAGCCATGAAAAAAGACACTGGATGGCACGCTAAATGGACACTTCCTGAAAACTCAGTAATCTCCTCAGAGCCATTTAAGATGCTGGAATTCCCACCCACACATCTACAAAAATTAAACCAGACAGTGCCTGTGTATGGGTCACTTGTACCCATTTTCCTTCCCAAGTGGGAACTAAAAGAATGGTGAAGCATTGCAAGAGGCTACCCAGGGAAACTGTGAAGTCACCATCTCTGGAGGGGTTCAAACAATGTGTAGCTGTGGCATTTTGGGACATAGTTTAGTAGGTATGGTGGGGTTGGGATGACAGCTATACTGCATGAGCTTAGAAGTCTAAAAGTCTTAGAAAGAGCTTAGAAGCTGAAAGAGGGGAGACTGAGATAGAATCATGGAATTCATAGAGATGCAATCTCAGGAAGAAAAGTTTTCCTGTGAGTGTGGGGAGCCCTGGCCCAGGTTGCCCAGAGCAGTGGTAGCTGCCCCATCCCTGGACATGTTCCAGGCCAGGTTGGATGCGACTTGGAGCCCCTGATCCAGTGGGAGGTGTCCCTGCCCACGGCAGGGGGTGGGACTGGATGGGCTTTGAGGTCCCTTCCAACTCAAACCATTCCACGATTCTATGACTTTGTCACACAAGCAAGACCATGTTGGATTTCCTTTAAAATATTTGAAGTAGCAGTCACACAATCTCCTTCTTAATATTCACAAGGTCCTTTAGATCAACATGTAATGTGCTGGCACGTTTTTGACAAAGACACTATTATATGTGAACCAGCTTTTAAAATATCCCCATTCTCCCTCTATATATGCTTTGGTTTCTTGAGAAGACACTACAACCGCCAGAATTAGCAGTTCTGCGAGGAGAAGCGAGGTATATTGTTATCAAAGCAGCTGCACCAGGAAAGCAATGGCTAACACAAAATGTGAAAGGTCAATTGTTACTGAACGCAGCCGCAAACAGCAGTTATGGGTCTAACTGGCACCAAACTGGTAGTACATCTCCTTCAGCTCTGCCTGCACAAGAATCCCACTGTTATCAGCGTTTTCATATGGTAATGACTGTGTTCCCCCGCAGATGTATAGGATGCATGCTGGATGGCTGAGCAGAAGGCAGGCACCTCTGCATCTCATAGAATCATGGAACGGTTTGGGCTGGAAGGGACGCCAAAGCCCATCCAGTTCCAGCCCTGCTGCCGTGGGCAGCGACACCTCCCACTGGATCAAGGTGCTCAGAGCCTCATCCAGCCTCCAAATGGCCTTTACATCCTTACATTTGCATCTCCCTTTGCGGAGAAGCATCGTCTTTCACTGAACAGGACTTGCGGGGCAATTTCTTAATCTTATTTCGATACAAATTTCTCATGGAGGTGTTTGTGTGCGTGGACGGAAGGGGTGTGAAAGCATGATGTGATCCTGAGTGACACATTCCTTGCGCATTAACTGTGTGATACGAGCACGCATCCAGCATTCGTGGAAGGAAGGAGCACGAAAGGATGGTGCAATCACAAGCGACACATTTCTTTCACATTAGATGGGTTATATGAACAGGCATCTGGCACGCAGGGACACGTGCATGAGTGTACGTGTGTCCGGAGCGAAGCCGAAGCCTTCCTGGTATGTGGCCTCCAAGGCTCATGAGTTCAGCCTGCACCTGTGCTCCTTGTTCCACAGCGACAACTTTGAATCCTGGCACCACCACCACCCGGCTGTGAGTCCAACAGCATAATCTGAGGCGGCCGGTGCCAGCGAGGGGGACAGCTCAGCGCCGCGGTGGGAGGACCCGAGTAAACAGTGCTGCCAGCTGTTGGGAGAAACCTCTTAAATTACCCACTGCTGACAACGGGGGCTGGCAGCGGGCGCCGCTAAGCCAGCACCAAACAGGGTTTAACTGCAAGTGCAGCCAAGGACAAACTACGGTCACAGCGCCGATTCAGAAGTCTCCCTCTAAACCTTTTCGGCTTGCAGCTAAATCCTGTCCAGCCCTGGCTGCTCTGCACCCGCCAAGGGCAAGGGCAGATTTACTAGTGCAGATGAAGCGCTGTGCTGTGCTCTGCCTCTGACCCTCGTATCAGATCACAGCGAGCTTCGGCTACAAACCCGGTCCAAGATGCAGATCTGCACGGAGAGGCTCTGATTTATTAACAGCCCTCTTCCTGACGGACTGAGTCTCCACAGCTGGTAATGTGGTCATGCAGATCAATTTTCCATACTAGCACACATCACCCAAACAGGCTCATACCCTGCCCTGGGCAGCGGAAGCTCCTCTCCAGCTGCCATCCATCTCCTTTCCACCCCAAGCGGCTCCTCACCCTTCCCTGCAGTAGCCCTCCCAGTCGGGACCCACCACCAAAGCTGTCACTGCTCGCCCCTTCCCCATTTAGCAGGGGCTCATCCTGACTGTAACTTGTTACTTCTCTTACAGGCTTCATCTTATGCAAAGTAATGCTTGATGCTACTCCATAAGCAACACAAGTCCTTGTGATGGGGTGATTAGCCGAGACACTACACATGTCATAGAAGCCCTCTGGATTCTATCCCACCTCCCACTGGATCATGTTGCCAGAAGCCCCATCCAACCTGGCCTTGAATCCCTCCAGGGATGGGGCAGCCACCACAGCTCTGGGCAGCCTGGGCCAGGGCCTCCCCACCATCACAGCAAAATATTTCTTCCTATGATCTCATCTCAATCTCCCTTCTTTCAGCTGAAAACCATTCCCCCTTATCCTATCCCTGTGGTCCCGGATGTCTTCTGCTAAAAATTACAGCTAAATTGTGAAGACTTTCAAAGACGAGAATACGCTGTTCAACACAAGTGTCCCCACAGCACAGAGTCAAAGCAGGGAGCTCTGCTCCACCTCACATTCACTTCATTGTAAATTGATATTGGAAAGCAAGATTACAAGATCCATCAACAGAAACCATGTATTTCTACTGCTGACTTACAAACAGTTGTTCCCGTCTACCCTTTAATGCCTCAGACTCAAAATCCCTTGCAATCTTAGACAGGTTTGAGGCCGTAACCATGTGTCTGCTGAAGACTGAGCATTGCCACCTTTTAACACCACTGTTGAGGCTCCCAAAGCCCAAACACGCCTGCAAGGAATCAACTAAGTCATAACACCTTGGCAGGGAAGATTTTAAGCACAACAGGTACTTGGCTAACCTGTGCAGCTAAGTAATAACAGTATTTTCCACCCTGTCCTTATCCTCCTCTTCTTGCTCCTCACCAGGCAAAGCTGATGAGATGTACTTGCTGCTGGCAGTGAGACTAGTGACACTGCCAGGTAAAGGTGCCCAACGCAACCACATCCCAATCTCCACCAAACGTATCAGGAACCACATACTGAACCTTCCTCCAAGTTGCAGAAATTCCCACCCTCAGCAGTTTGTAGGACAGTTTTTGCACACCAAAAACATGATCATGAAGGATCATCTCCATAACCTGGGCACACCCAGACGGGGAATCAATAATCCCCCTCCCTGGGGCTGTGGGAGGGAAGGAAAGGCGCTGGCCATCAGGTTTTTCAGGGGCATCTGCACGGCAGCCACAGAGCATCGCACATGCTGAGAAATTAATCGCAATGTGGGGATCCCAGCACTGGTCATAGAGCAAAAAATAAAAATCTCTTTCATAGTGATGCCAGTTGATCACGCACAGCGATATTTCCCAATCTGAGCATTTTTGGAGCTAAGCCCATTTTATAAACAGCAGCAAACTCCATGATATTTTGAGGTATCGGGACCATCTTGGAAAGGCAGTTCCCATCCTCAAAGCTCCAACCAACACATCCTCCTGGCCTGGGCTAAACCTCAGGCCTCACCTCCGCCCCGGTCCCTCCGGCCCCGGCGCACACTGATACTGCTGGGAACGAAAGGGTCACGTTGTTGACCCACCTGCTCCTGTTTTCTTCAGTTGGATCTAGTCAAATTTCAGCAGCTGCAGTGCGGCACAAAGCGCCCCATTGTTATCTCCAGCACAGCCGGAGAGGGAGCCACGGGTTTTTTTTTTTTTTTTGGGGGGGGGGGGGGGGGGGGGGAGGAAGAATTGAAATAAAATAAACTGCCAATGGTGGCTGCACTTGCCCCACACGCATTTGGAATGTTTGCTACAAGCTCCCAACTTGGTGTAGCAAAATCCAGAGTTTGGCATTTTCTAGAGGTCTCTGCTGGGGCAGAGGAGGAGCAGCAGGGAGGATGTGCCGGGGGGGACAGGAAAGAAAGGGAAGGGGCGGAAGCAAAAACAAACACACAAAAAAAGACCTTTCCCATTTTCCTTTCAGGGTTTTCAAATGTTTTTCTTCTTCAAAATTATCTAAAGCTACGAAATTCAGCTCAACACCAAGCGATCTCTAGAGTCAAAACCCATTTGCTGCTTTGAAGAGGAACTGCGAATGCCAGGACCATGCGGTCTCACCGAGTCCTTCAGCAGAGACCATACACACCAGAAGGAACATCTGATGTGCTGTAGAAAGCACTACTGGTGCTTAACATGTAGGAAACCCCAGCAATTTGGTATGAACGGTGTCCAGAAAAGGCCAAAGCAGCCCCATTACAGCTCCCTGTAGATAGTATTAGTTCTAACATTCCTTCCTAAGGTCTCATCTCAATCTCCCTTCTTGCAGCTGAAAACCATTCCCTCTTGTCCTGTCCCTGCCCTCCCTGATCAAAAGCCCCTCCACAGCTTTCCTGGAGCCCCTTTTGGTACTCTTCTTTTCTTCTTAAAATATGGGATTAAGGTGAAACGCTCTTTTTTGTACGTACATACCTACACATCGGATTTAGAGACAACATGTTTGCATAGCACAGGCAAATGCTTCTATGCATTTTGCCGCGCTCTCCACAGCCCGCGCACCAGGAGCGGGCACGCAGCTGTCTCCCTGCGATATTGGGTGTCACAGCATCCAGCAGCCAGCGCAGGAGATACCCAATACGGACTGACTTACCCTGGAATCGGATTAACTGCTCCTGAGCCTCTCCTCCCCACCTCCCTGAGATTTACTATTAGATAAATTCAGTTATAGCGTTAAAACAACTGTTGAAAACTGCACGGGTTAAGCTGATGACTACAGCATATCCTGACCAAGGACTCCAGGCTCCAATGCCCATTGCAGCTACCACGTGCAGTTCAACTGATGCAAACGGAGCCGTGTCCGGCAGTGAGCAACATCTGAGCAAGGAGATATTAACCTGCCAGTGTGCTCTGCCCCACAACTCATCCCTCTCACCTTCCTCACTG